>JAABOM020059905.1:0-47519 GCA_011800125.2 Solanum clarkiae
TTCTCCTCCATTGCTTCCCCTATGACAAAATTGACACAAAAGAAGGTTAAGTTTGTGTGGACCGATGAGTGTGAGAGAAACTTCCAAACATTGAAGGATATGCTTATGTCCACTTTTATATTGTTACTACCGGATAGGCTTGAGGGATTTGTGGTGTATTGTGATGCTTTTGGGGTTGGTTTTAGTTGTGTATTGATGCAAAATAGTAAGGTCATAGCTTATGCTTCTAGACAACTCAAAGTGCATGAAAAGAAATACCATATCCATGATCTAGAATTGTCCATCGTGGAGTTTGCATTAAAGATTTGGCGTCATTACTTGTATGGGGTGCATGTTGATGTCTTCACCGATCATAAGATCCTCCAATATGTCTCCACTCAAAAAGTTCTCAACTTGAGGCAAAGAAGATGGTTAGAACTTCTTAAAGACTATGATATGAGTGTGCACTATAATCCGGGTACGACAAATATGGTGGCGGATACCTTTAGTAGGGTATCTATAGGTAGCTGAGCCCATGTTGATGGTGGTAGGGAGATGGCTAGGAAGGTGCATCAATTAGCTAGATTGGGGGTTAGGTTGGAGGAGGTTGGTGATGATGGTGTAGTTATTGTTGATGGGTCTAAGTCTTCATTGGTTGATGAGGTGATAGAAACACAAGATCTCGACTCCTCCTTGGTTGAATTGAAGGCCTTGGTGAAAGAAGGCAAAGTAGAGGTTTTCTCCCAAGGGGGAGAAGGTGCCCATAGGTACCGAGATATGATGGTATGCCTTGTGTTGATAGTTTGACGGAGAAAATTCTTGATGAGGCCCACAATTCTTCTTATTCTATCAACCTCGGTACCACCAAAATGTATGGGAACTTGAGATATGTGTATTAGCGGGGAGGCATGAAGAGGGACATTGCCAAATTCATTTCCGGTTGCCCTAGTTGTCAACAAGTCAAAGTCGAACATCAAAGGTCGGGTGGCCTAACCCAAGAAATAGAGAATCCTACTAGGAAGTGAGAGGTGATTAACTTGGATTTTGTGGTTGCATTTCCCAAGACTAGAAAAGATTTGGATTCTATTTGAGTTGTGTTGACAGGATGATGAAACCAGCTCAGTTTCTATTGGTTAAGACCACCTATAGGGCTGAACAGTATGTAAGGTTATACATCCATAAGATAGTACGATTGCATGGGATTCTTTTGTCCATCATATCAGATTGTTGTGCACAATTCAATTCACACTTTTGGAGGTCCTTTCAAAAGGGTTTTGGTATAAGGTTTAGACTTAGTATGACCTTCCACCCTCAAACAAGATGGCGAAGCCAAAAGGACAATTCAAACACTTGAGGATATGGTAAGGGCATATGTAGTGGAGTTGAGGGGTAGTTGGGATAACCATCTTCCTTTGATTGAGTTTGCCTCCTTTTGAGGCTCTTTATGTGAGATGTTGTAGATCTCCGTTTTGTTGGTTTGAGGTTGGAGAGATGACTTTATTGGGACCGAGTCTGGTTATGGAGGCCCTTGAGAAGGTTAGGATGATTAGGGAAAGTTTGGGAACAACCCAAAGTCATCAAAAATCTTATGCTAATGTGAGAAGAAGAGACCTTGAATTCAAAGTGGGTGATTGGGTTTATTTGAAAGTTTCTCCAATTGAAGGTGTAGTCGATTTTGGTAAAAAAGGGAAATTGAGTCCAAGATATGTTGTTCCTAATGAGGTCTTGAACAGGGTGCACAAGGTAGCTTATGAGTTGAAGTTGCCTAGTGAAATGAATTTGGTTCACCCGGTGTTTCAAGTCTCTACACTGAGGAAATGTGTTAGTGATCCTAATGCTATTGTGCCGCTTGATGTTATAGGTGTTGTTGAGAATAACTTGACCTATGAGGAGGTTCTGGTTCTGATTTTTGATAGGCAAGTAAAGATATTGAAGAACAAGGAGGTGGCATCCGTTAAGGTCTTTTGGAGGAACCAACAAATCGAAAATGCTACTTGGGAGGCCAAAGCGGATATGAAAAAGTGGTATTCTTATTTTTTCCACTCCACTCAAACCTAAAAAGGTACAAATTCTAAGTGCCCCATGTGATTCAAGTCTTATGTTTCAGCCCCGATGTCATTAATATGCATTCATGTTTAAGTTGCCAAGTGATGATGATTTTACACTTATGTGAGATTTTGAAAATGGTGTTTTAAATATGATGTTGCATTCTTATTGGGGCTGATTTATTTATGAACACTCTTATCTTGCATGCCTCTTTTACATTTGGGAACATATGTTCCTAAGGGGGAGATATTAAAACGACCCCAAAATGTGCCTCGAAATGCCCAAAATTTTTAATTCCATATATCTCAAAATGCATTTGTTATTTTAAAAATCTGACTTTATATTTGTGTTTAGGAAGTCAAAATTAGATGAAATAGGGGTTTGTACCTTGAATAACTAGCTTGGTCTCTTCTACACATATGATATCCTATATGAGTATGAGTTATTTAAGCATGTTTTACTTCAGCATTGATCATACATGCCATGTTGTTATGTTATGCCTATTGCTTAATATTATGCATTTTGCTTATGATGCCTATATATTGTTTCATTACATCCTACATACTTAGTACATCCAAATGTACTAACGCATACTTTTGTCTACATGATATCACCATGTAGGAACTGATTCCCAAGTTGATAATTCTCCTCCACATGGCTAGTTCGATGCTACGCAAGCTAGTTGGTGAGTCCTCCACTTCGGGGACCTTAGTCTACACTCTCTTGTTATGTATTGAGATACTCTTCTTTATGTTCTATTTGACTATAAAGGTGAGCTCGGTTGCTTTGTCTTGGCACCCGCTCTTATCTATGTTATAGAGGTGGTTGTTGGATATGATATGTATCATTGATATGAGTTTAACTCCTGTCTTTTGACTATGATATCGTGCAAGCTTTTCCTTTAGCCCTTTGCCCTATTTTTGCTCTTTAATGATTTTGTATGCTTCCGCGACCAATGATGTGTAATGACAAGTTAACAGGTTTGTTTGGGGTCCCTTGGGGTTTCTCGTTCGCTGTGTCAGGTCTAGGCCCTAGGCTTGGGTCGTGAGCAAACATAGTCTCTATAAGCAATAGCCATAACACAAAATAAGCTGCTACATAGATTTTACATGATGTCCAACTATTTCTTAAGCACGTACATAGACTTTACATGATGTCCAACAATGCCTTTACATCATTGAATAGGATGGGGCTAAGACATGTCCATGGCTCACCATCGAAGTAAATACATAAGTCAATAAAACATAATAGGTAGATAAAAGGTGGGTGTCATCATTGAAGTAAAGGAATCACCACTAGCAAGCTCACAATTTAGTCTTACTGTCAAGAGGTGGATGAATATGGTCTTCGGTCCCTGAATAATTATATTATGTAGGAAAAATATGCGTTAGTATGTTTAACTATACTAAGTATGTAGGAATGCAAATGCTTATGAACATATTAACCTACAATCAATGTTAGATGACAAGGGAGCATATATAGAAAGAAGTATTTAGGAAAGAATATAATATCAATATTCCATGAAGTCCATGATGCATATAAGTTGTAATAGTTCAACATATAGGGATGTAACCTTCTCCGATAGACCATGCAACATGTTACATGAATCTCTCGATGTGTACCTCCACACCAAGTTGAGAGTTGAGTACTTGCCAAAGGTAGCTTATAGAACACCTTACGACCCAATCTTTTCAGTGTGATGGCAACCTTCCTTACAACTTAACCTTTTCACAAGGATTTTCATAACATAATCATCGCTTAAAGGGACATAAAGATGAACCTATACTGGCATATAATTATGAGAAAAAAGACTTTATATAAGAACTCCTTAAGTTGAGTCCCTACCTCCAATCTCATTTGCGCTAAGTCAACATCCCATGGGAATACATATACATATATGTGCTTTCAAAAGAAACAGAAGGCTTTCAAATCATTTTCATGCATAATTAGTTTAAAAGCCAAACATACTTCAGAATCATGCACAGTTGGGCTAAAAAGCCAAATCATACTTCAATTCATGAATACATGCATATGAGTAGCTCATTCATATTTGTATATGATGGTGTATACATATCCATAATTTCTTAAAAGCCATATCATAGATATTATGTGATCACATGTCATATCATAACCTTACTTTACTTGAAATCATAGTCATAATCATAATTGGATCTTGACCCACATCATAAATCTCATTAAAAGTACTTGTTTATGCATGCATATAACCTGACGAATGAAGGAATAACATGGGTATTTGAAATTTATAATTAAAACAACATAATAAGATGAATCATAATAAATCCATGAAAAAATCAACAATTAAAGTGAACGTGAAATTACCCATGCAAGATTCATAAACTAAAGGGTCATGCATTTTCAATTCTTCATAAAATCAATATAAATCAGAATAATAAGATTCAAATCATCATAAAATTAATAATAAAGTTCATCCCATATCTCAATTTCAATAAATTAAAACTAATTTAAAAGACCCATTTGCAAATCATACTTGAAAATCATGAAACTGAAGAAATGGATTTTAGGGTCTTCATGATTGGAAGAGAATCATGAATCAATCCCATATACCTTGAACAACTAGAATAATTAGGATAGAATTGACTTGAATTGAAAGCACACATGAAATCCTAGCTTGAATCTCCAACACTAGACTTTGAAGAGAGGACCCAGGAATTGAATTCTAGAGCTTGAGTATAAAATGAGAGTTAATGAGTGTAAGGAGTGAGTATAATCTGATTTAGGGTCTTAGAATAGGTAGCAAGGTCCTAAAAGAATAGGTACCAAGGTCCTAAAAGACCTTTAAAATAAACTAAAATTATGAAAAGACCATTAATAAAGCAGATTTAGATTGTTTTCTAGGCTTCTCAAACAAATGCACCACGATCCATACAAAGCTTCACTGATTGTATTAGGGTCCGTGAAAATTTCCCCTTTGACACTTAGAAAAATTTGGTCGAGAGTGTTTTCACTAAAGGCTTCATGGTCCATGGTAGAGTCTATGAAAAGTTTCAAGTTCTGAAATGGTACTTCCATACTTGAACAAATTGGCACATGGATTTTTTTCACGGAAGGCAACCATGGTCAATGGTAAGTTGTACAGTCTATGCAACTGACCTTGGTGTCTGCCTTAGTCATAATCATAGCCTGAAGGTTAGGGAACCTTCCAAGAGCCGCTTTCACGGCTAGTGGTGAGGACCATGAGATGTGTAAGTCTCCAGGGAGGGCCACTTGGCCTTAAACCTCTCTTGAAGCCACAAGGAGCCACGTAAAGTGCCAAGGGTTACCCCAAGGCTTCCTTCATGGCTCGTCGAGGTGACCTTGGAAAGGAACCTTGGTTTAATACATTAGAAACATAATTTTTAAACATTGTTAAGGCCTTTCGAGGTCCGAATCCTTACATCATCTCCCCCTTGGGAATATTCATCCTTGAATGAGCTAGAACAAGGTTTCACTTGAACATGAAACATTTCAACATGAAGACACAATTCATTACTCATCAGTGGAAAATTACAAAATCATTAAAACTCATGACAAAACGTAATTTAAACTATTTTTGTTTACATTTATGCATGCCATGTCATATAGGTATAAAAGTGAAAGAAGCAGGATCATTTAGAGTGGGAAGAACCTAATACCTTAGGCTTGAGTAGATTGGAAAAGATAGGTATATTGCCTCATCATGTCCGACTCCACCTCCATGTAGCACTCTCCCTATATTGGTTCCTCAAAAGCACTTTAACCGAAGCCACATCCTTGTTGGGAAGCTGTTTCACTTATCTATCCAAAATTTCAACTGACACCTCTTCATAAGTCAAGTTCTCTTCAACCTTAACATCTTTCAAAGGTATAGTCGAACTAGGATTAACAATCAGTTTCCTCAACATTGATACATAGAAAACTAGGTGAATTGAACTCATATCTGAAGGAAAATCAAACCTATAGGCCACCCTTGCCAATACGCTCAACTATCTCATAAGGACCCACATACCGGGACTTAACTTTCCCTTTTTACTAAAAGACATTACACCCTTCATAGGAGAAACCTTCACATACACCCACTCAGTGACATGGAACTCAAGATCCCTCTTTCTAACACTAGAATAAGACTTTTGACAACCTTGAGCCATCTTCAACCTTTCCCAGATCAACTTTACTTTTTATATGGCTTCCAACACCGAATTCGGGCCTATCAATGTCATCTCACACAACTCAAGCCATCCCATAAAATATCTACATCTTCTCACATACAAAGCCTCAAAAGGTGTCATACCATTGTTAGCGTCAAAACTATTGTTGTAGGCAAACTCGATGAGTGGTGGATGATCATCCTAATTTCCCTTGAATTCCAACATATAAGCCCTCAATATATCCTCTAATGTTTGAATTTCCCTTTTGGCTTGTCCATCGATTTGAGGATAAAAAGCGGTACTTGACTTCACCTTAGTGCCAAGCCTTTTTTGAAATGATTTCTAAAAGTGAGAAGTAAATTGGGAACCATGATCCAATATAATAGACATAGGAACAACATGCATTCTAACCAACTCTCAGATATACAACCTTGCATAATCTTTGGCAGTGAAAGTTGTGTTAACTGAAAGGAAATGAGCCAATTTATTTATCCTATCAGCAATAACCCAAATAGAATCAAATTGCTTCTGAGTACAGAGAAATCTAATAACGAAGTCCATATTTACATCCTCCCACTTCCAAGCAGGAATCTCAATATCTTAAGTCAAATGGCCTAGCCTTTGGTGTTCCATCTTAACTTGTTGACAATTAGAACATTCAGATATAAACTTTGATATATCTTTCTTCATGCTATTCCACCAAACACTTCCCTCAAATTATGATACATTTTGGTGGATCCCGGATATATAGAGTAATAAGAGTTGTGAGCTTCATTTATGATCAACTCTCTAAGACCATCAACATTCAGAACAGACAATCGATCTTGATACCGAAGTACACCATATCCTCCTTAGGAGAAAACCTCTATCTTCTTTTTGGCAACCAAGTTCTTCAACTCAACTAAAGATGAATCCAGGTCCTGTTTTGCTTGAGATAAAAAACCACAGAAGACTCAGCTGAATTTTGAACATGAATGGCACTATCATTAGAGTCAGCCAATCTAATATCCAATCTACCCTAGTGATGAAACTCTTTTACCAACTCTTTCTTTCTCTCATCAACATGGGATACACTACCATACATAGTCTATTAATAGCATCGACTACAACATTTTCCTTGCTTGGTTCATATTGAACACTCATATTGTAATCTTTAAGAAGTTCCAACCATCTTCTTTGTCTCAAGTTAAGATCTCTTTGGGTGAACATATATTGCAAACTCTTGTGATCGGTGAAAGCATCAGCATGAACCCAATTGTCACGATCCAAGCCAAGGGCCTAGACGTGATACAGTGAAGATGTTCACGCTCCAATAAGAAAGTGGTCGCTGTCAGCTATTAACCTAACCGAAGGTTAGGTTCGAATCCACAGGGAATATGAGGCTTGACTACAAGAATCCACTACTAATTATTTCAAGCATAAATAACTAAAATCTATAAATGAAGAGGGGGGAGGGAGGTTTGTGAATAAAAAATAAAAGTAAAATATGATGCGAGGAGACACTCAATTTTAGGAACAATTTAGGAATTGTGTTCACCATAGTTCATTGACTCGATTACACTAGGCAACATAACTACAATTGGAAATTTGCATGCAAGATAGTAACTTAGGTTCTTCCACCCCTCTTTTGAAGATGAAGGTCAAATTTCACCATGGCGCGTGGTAGGCCAACATGGCGTGCCAACTAACCATTACCAATTGTCCCAGTCAACCTCTCCTTGGTCAAGTTTTGTTGATTCGATGAGAACACATCAATAAAATCCTGTCATCTACTTCCTTTTCCTATTCGCCACTACCTTGGTTGGGCTAGTGATAGTGGACGGGGTTTGGTGTTAGCCACCACTAAATGACAATCATAATAAAGGGAAATAGACAATACATGCAAACACTAATCGTAGAAATGCAATAAATCTAGATTATTTCAAATAAATTACCTATGATTCTCACAACCCCAAGTTATGGGTTCTTAGCTACTCATGGCTAAGGAAAAACCAGCAAAATGCAAATATAATACATAAATTAAAGTTTTACCAAAAACACTGAGGAGTGTAGGTACCATAAGTTGCAAACCCAAAATCTTGATTAATCAATAATGAGTACAAAGTAAGATTTGCAAACCCTAAAATGGATTTTACAAGAAAAATAATAAACTAATCTAAAACCCTAAAATATTCTTGAGAATATATTCAAAGGCATGTTCTATCTTCTAAAATATGGTATCTCCTAATAAAACCTGAACTAAATATATTTATAGTGTTTGCAAATAAATCCTAAAAATAACACAGAAAAGATAGCTGGCAGCTGGTATGCCTTGTAAGTATGACTCATAAGGTGACCTACGAGTCGTAGTCGGGGTCATGTATCAAGCTCTTGACTTCTTGGACTGAACTGGTATGACCCACAAGTATGAGTCATTGCCTGAGCTATGACTCGTATGTTCCTCTTGTAGTCTTGGCCTTCAGTTTTTGGTCCAACATTTTGTCTCTCTGATTCTTTCTACGAGTCCACCTATACGAGTCGTAGTGCAACTTACGAGTTGTAGGATGGACTCATAGGGTTGACCTCCACTTAGTAGATTTCTGAGTTTTTGGTCTCTGTTTCTTACTACGACACACCATACGACTCGTAGCTTGGGCTACGACTTGTAGGTAAGATCGTATGTCCTATGATTGAGCAAAATCTGCAGCTTGTGTTCAAAATCATGCCAACCTTACTTTTCTGCAAGAACAACACAAAAGCACATAAAAACTATAAAAACTCGCATTAAGAACTCACAAAATCCCTTGTTTTGTGCATCAAATGTGCTGTATTTTGACAACACATCAACACCCTTAACTTAGAATTGTTTCTTATCTTGAAGCGACAACTCAATCTAAGCAGACAATTAGAAATACACAGTAGCTACACTAATGGCATATACAACAACTCCTTTGATTAGGGTACCCAACTACCATTTTCAAATCAGTATTGCAAGGTCATTAAGCAAAACCAAAACATAATGAGATACCTAGCAATCCAACTATGACAAGATAAGGAGAATTAGCCGTCCACAATCACTTGTATAGTCACATGCTACTCAAGTAGTGAAAAGGCCCTCACTGAAAAGAAGTCCCTCATACTAATTCAAAAAACATTTAGAAATCAAGGACCGAGGAAGCATTCTCACTCTCATAGTTGAAATTCATGCATACAGGCTAACACCATAAGCTTGCCTCTATACTTATCTTCCAGCTTGGCGATAAAGTGGATTTTGATCACTTTAGGACTTATGGGCTTGTAACATACGTTCAGGGGATTTGGTATGGTATTTTAGCCATGTAGTGACTCAAAGGTATCCTTGAATCATGTTTTCCAACACTTTTTGCTTCCATAATCCAACACTTTTCAATAAATCCACTCTTATTTTCCTGTTTTGAACTTTTCTCGTGTGCTTTTTTTTTTATTTTCTGCTGTCCCTTATATCTTAACTCAATTCTTGCTACTTTTTCTCAATTCAAGGCACTTTTCTTTTTTCTTTCTTTCTTTTTCTTCACTCCGCTCATGATTTTTCATTTCTTTCTTTATTTCCCAACAAACCACCTAATTGTCATTACTTTACCATAACAAGAGCTACCCTCAACTTAGATTTTTAGCCTGAGGTGAAGTACTCAATATCTATTTCTCACACCAGGGCCACAACTTGTAGCCACCCTCAACTTAGGCTTTTTCCCTCAATTAAGATTCACTTGTCCAAGGATAGATCAGGGCCAATATCAAGGTATTCCGTCAAACGAGATTAAGATAGCAAGGTGTAAAGAAAGAATGAGTAAATGATAAGCTCCAAAATTTGGAACAAGGGATTCTCTCACTCATTTGGTGGGTTAATTTAGGCTAAAAGTGGCTCACTCAAAGAGCAGAGGCCTAAGATCCTTTCCATATCCACCACATCACCAAACCCATCTTAGTGTACTAAGGCAAGTTCTGAGTCCATACATTCTGCATGAATGCAACAAAATAAGCTCACAACACATGGCATTACATCCACAATCAAGTATAGATTCGTAGGTCATCCTTTCAGCCTCAAGTTGACTTCATATATCAGAACAAATATTGCCAGATACCCAAAATTGTATGAATGGATTAACAACACAATCTCAAAAATTTTAAGGGTACCCATTTTTTCATCAAAACATTAAAACACAATCAAAGACTATGTATATGCCAACAGATAACACTGCTATGATTTACACATTATCTACACTACCTAAACATGCCGGTTCAATAGAAAAGTAAACACCCACAAGGAAAAATAATCACAACAAGAAAACGTTGAGATGAAAAATAGGGGAAGTTATGGACTTGAGGTTACTCAGACTTCACTTTAATCGATAACTTCCCACATCCCACCAAAATAGGATACTTTGTCCTCAAAGTAAACACAAGAACGAAAACAAACATGATAATATAGAAATATAAACATACATTCGTTAAAAACCAAAAACTAACATCCAAAATATAAGTAAAAATAACATCCAACATAAAAATATTTAAACATACCCAAAAACCAACATAGCAAAAAATTGTCTAACAATAGAACAAAGTATCCAAAATGATAAAATAAGAACTAGGGTCAAAAGAAGTCAAACATCATGGTGCATCAAGAACCGGTATTTGGCTGATCTATAGCGTCTTGAGGCACTATCTCCTCCGCAGTAGTACTTGAAATACCCTTTCCATGTAGGGTGTGCTGCTCTCGATCTCGCTGAATAGCCGCTAACAATAGCAACTCCTGCACCATCTCCTCTGGTATGGGATCTTCCTACGCACTTGGCCATTTTAGTGTCGGCTCAAGATCATCATCATGCTTAAGGGGCCTCTTCCCACGGAAGTCCGGACGGTTGGCTAGCCAATCGAATGCCTCCTCACCAGCCGGTGCTACATCTGGAACAGTAACTATGGCTGCTAATATCTGTAATAGGTCGGCCTTAAACTTGAACAACTCCTTAGTCACCACACTCATGTCAGCAAGTCGAGCTCCCTCAAATCTTCGTTGGACTCTTGCCTCGAAGGCATCTACTCGGGCATCCATCTCTCTTACTCTCTCCTCTACCAGATCATGGGCAAATGCATTCATCCTCATCTCGGAGTCCCGTACGATCTGGTCAACCCAAGGTCTGACCCGTGTAGATAGAGCCTAAAGTCTGGACTCAGCCGTAGCTACCCTGCATAATAATGCCTGGAAAATAATAACAGAAGTACAAGACTGAACCTACAATGAAGCTGCTGCTGGTGTCGGAGTACTGGAGGATGGTGTAGACTCGATCTCCACAGCTAGCGTGGGCTCTGTAGCAACTGAAGTTATGCCAATAGTAGCTGGAGGTGCACTCTGAATTGGAGGATCTATAGAATCGCTCTGAAATAGGAGGAGATACTCGTGGTAAGGCGATGGGGTTCTCGTAAGCCTTTATCAGACTAGGATCCATGGTGCGCGTAGCTTTTATGTACTGGCCCTAGTGGGGGTCAATAGGAACGCTCGCTATACTGTACTATCGATGAATCAAAATAGGGAATGGCAGTGAGGTGTTTGTCTAGACAGTGTTCTCATGGATCTGCTTTGAGATGATCCAGGCCCAGTCTATCTCATAACCAGCTAAGATGCTAGCTAGTAGTACAACTCGCTCCAAAGTGATTACATTGTCTGTGAAAGTGGGCTGGATACACCAACGGATACTGGACTACCAAAACTTGGCCCGAAAAGAGAGGTGAGCCTTTAGTATATGATCAACTTGGTTTGTAACCCACGTTGACAAAAATCCCTCTTTACAAATCTAGCTCGCAATTCACCATAAAAGCTCTAACCTGGCCCTGATATCCTTCCCAGTCACCGCTCTTCTCATCTTGTCAATCTAACCATTATATTCTGCAGTAGACTGAGACACTCCATAATTGGGTCCAAACTGTATCTGTTGAATAGTCTCATCTGAAATAAGAACTCTCCTACCTCGGACTAGCAACACCCGTAACCTCAGCTACTCCATTGGCTTCTGTTCTTTGGTAGCCCCTGGAAAAGTGTAGTAAGATACTGCATAGAACTCAGGGACTACGAAGGGGGCGTACTTGGCTAGCTACTGTGTGGTCTATCGTAGCCCATCTCTGTCTAACTCTGCATCCAACCCAAGCACTTTATCTAACACCGAGTCATTCAGCCTCGATTCTTCATGAAATTACCGCACCGTTTTGCCTTGTCCCTTCGGTTCCAAACCCTAATCATATATCTCCTTCATCCTTGGGTCACATCATCTGCAATCGGTGGGGGATTAAGACTAGACTTCTTTTTACTGGGTCTGGGAGGTGCTCTCAGACTCCGATTCTGACTTAGAGTGTAAGGGGGTCATCTGTGGAAGGCTGCTATCTGACTCGTCCCTGTTACCCTACTGTTCCTCCTCTTTAGACTAGGAGCAACTTCTAACTTCCATGGTAGTTTTTGCTGCAAGTGCCCGAGTCTGGGGTCTATTGGCTTCAGGGTCTATCCTGACTCCTTGGACTTCCACAAAACCCTCTGAATGTTAAGTCTCGGAGGATTCATCAATCAACCACCATTGGAAAGTTTGAATTACATGTTTGTCCTTCGGAGGCATTTTATCTACAATCCCACCACATAGCAACATACCAGTCTCAAGACATTCGATCAAACGAGTCACATAACACAGAACAAGAAACACAAATGGTGAAACATAGAAACAAAATAAAACAGAAGACACAAAATCTCTAATGCAATTGCTGGTCTGCAGGTACGAGTACAACTACGACTCGTAGGATGACCTATGAGTCATAAACTGGCCTTATAGTAACACAATTTCTATACAAAATAGAGTCTAAACTCAGATACGAGGGGCAGTTACGACTCATAGGATGACCTACGAGTCGTAGTGTGGGATTGAACCCATTTGCAGAAACATTTTTAAGAACTTAGATAAGCTTATGAGACCCTCACTATGAGTCATAGAAGGTATGAAGAGTCGTAGGTGGGTCTCGTATGAGAAATCTGAAGGAACCACAGGGGATTGGTGCTTTCTATGAGAGATCACAACGACTCGTAGGGGAACCTATGAGTCATAGGAGTGCCTTGTAGTTGAAAATGAAGGCACTAGTAATGCGTATCATTTCCCCACAGAAAGCACAAGCTAAGCACACAATTCAAAATACTTGGTACATAAGAGCAATACAAAATATTTGGCATATAAGAAATCCCACAGTGACATCAGAATGGTGAAACAACCATCATCCCTAAGAATCGAAAGCAATTCCAATTCACAGCAAACAAAACCAAGAGCACTTTCCTATTCAAACTAGAACTTTGTATCAACCAAACCATGCCATCGAAGTACATGTTCCATTCAAATGATTTCAATCAGGTTCGACTGTCTACAACATATAAAACACACCCACATTAAGCAAAATATCATTCCGAAAACAATTTGCTCAATGTTTAAGAAACAAATAAGCACTACACTCAAGGGATCAAACATTTACACAATCACAACCACCTATTCAAGAATTACAAACAAGGTTCAATTCATAACAACATCCCTCAAAGCACACCAACCCTAGGTTTTGAAATTTATATCAAAATATAATCACACATGCTTGAAAATTCATGGTTAAAAACATACACAATCTTCCATAGCATAACTCACCACCATAGTGCATTAAGATTAACCAAGAAGCTTACCAAATAGTAGAAGAATTGAACCAATGCACTGTAGATTGAAATACTATCTGAAACCCTAGACCTCTATTTAAAAGAAACCGGGTAAAATATTAAAAAGCTGCAGGTTAGGGCTACGAGACCCCGACTACGAGTCATAGGGTATTCTACGACTCGTAAATGCCGACCTTATAGCATACCCAACTTTTGTAGAAAGTTACACCTGGGAACTACGAACCCCACTTACGACTCATAAGAGACCCTACGAATCGTAAGGTTGGCTCATAGTGCATATGCAAACATTTTATGCTCACTCATTCCCTCTACGAGGCATAACTATGAGTCATAGTTATGATTATGACTCGTGTGCCTGCTCGTAGAGGTTACTCCAAGTGTTATTTTCTCACTTTTTCAATTCTTTGATTTCCACCTGCAAACCAAGTATCAAAACATAAAAATTTTCAAAATATTACAACTGTATCAATGTCTTTCAACTAAAACACACTCACATCTTCTACCTAAGAATCTCAACAACCAAAAACACTTAAACAAACCAACAATTATCAACAATGGGTTGCCTCCCAAGAAGTGCCTTTTTTAAAGTCGTGGATCGACTTCATCCTTCATCATCGTCCTTCGTCATCGTCCTTCATCAACTATCATAATGGTCCACACTTTACTCTTGAACTCGTCCAGGTGCTCCATGGATTGGCGAATATCGAATAGATTCTCTGCATCATTGACCATACACTGCAGTTGTCCTAAATACATATCCACTAGGGCTCTTCCATTGGCCAGAAATGGTCTTCCCAATATGATGGGCACCTAAAAATCAACTTCGCAGTCAAGGATCACAAAATCTGCGGGAAAGATAAATTTATCAACTTTAACAAGCACATCCAAAAGGATTCCCTCAGGCTTTTTAATGGTTTGATCCGCCATACGCGACCTCATTCTTGTCAGGGTGGGAGTGCCAAGGCCAAATTTTTTGTATACAGTGAGATGCATTAGATTAATGCTCACTCCCAAGTCACACAATGCTCTGGCGAACTCAACATCACCAATAGTACAAGGGATGGTGAATGCACTAGGGTCCTCTCATTTTTGAACAAGAATTTGGTCATAATTGCACTATATTATTGGAGTTCTTATGAGAACTCTTGGCTCAAAATACATTTCTTGGTTACCAAATCCTTCATATACTTTGCATACTCAGGCATTTTCTGGAAAGCTTCTAGAAGGGGAATGTTGATGGAGAGTTACTTTAACATCGAGAGGAAGTGTTTGAATTTACCCTCCTCTTCCTTTTTCTTAAGCCTTTGAAGGAAAGGAGAATCGGTTTTGGGAAGTAATTTCAATTTCTCGTGCTCCCTTGACTATTTTTGTTGCATCTCAACAACCTTCAGATCTTCTCCCTCAACTATGACTTCACCACTAAGACCCTTCTCATCAACTCCATCCACAGTTACTAGCATAGGGTGATCTACGGTTTTCTTGCCACTCCGGGTCATGACCTCCATGCAATGCCCTTCACTTTTAGGATTTTGAACCGTATTTCTTGGTAAGGTGCCCTTTTGGCCTTGGTTCAACTATGAAAAAACTTTTCCACATTGTTGTTCAAGTTGCTTAATCTCTATCGAATAAGACTCTATTTTTCGATTAATACTTGAAATATCCGCTTCATTCCCTTTAAAGTCTCATCTTGGTGGTCGGCCCACTTCAATAACTTTTTGAACATCTCTTCGATCCTGGAGTTGCTTGACCTGGCATCACGGTTGTGAGGCGGCACATAAGGATCATTCCTATAGCCCCCTCTTCTTCCCCATTTGGCATCAGGCGCTCTCTGTCTCATAGTATTCGTCTGCGTCAGTTATCTCTATACACCCTATCATGGTTAAAGTTCCAACCTTGATTCTCGGACTCTTGCCTCCAATAGTTCGAATTGTATACTTAGGGGTTATTCCAGAAACTCGCCGCTTGGTTTCTTATAAAACATCCATCTTCATCAAATAATGGATCATCATAGATGAGAGCCTTCATAGGTTGGTGAGTGACTGCTTTGATACTCACTTGGTATTGCTTTAAAACCAAGTCTATATCTGTGCGAAGCTAAGCAAGTTCCTTCATGATCTCTTTGGTTACCTTTGCTTGCTCATTGTTTGTGTTGACTCAAGAAGGTTTCAGCGCACCTTGCTTTCGTTGACCCCATACTCTATTTGTTTTGACCACATGCTCCATCCTTGCGGCTATCAATGCAAAAGTTTGGTCATGGAACATGCCTCCGATGATTGTGTCGACGCAAGCTTGACTATTCTCATTAAGCACCTAATAAAAAATCTTAACCAAGACATCTTCAACAATCTTGTGATCGGGGACCATCCTCAAGTATTTAGTAAACCACTCCCATGTTGTGCTAATATATTCAGTCGATAATTGTTCAAAGTTATTGATTTGGTCCTTGAGCTTCAACTTCTTTGATCTTGGAAAATATCTTCCAAGTAATACTTTCTGAAGCTCAGCCCAAATTGTAATCGTACCTGGAGGAAGCTCAGACAACCACACAACTGCATTTGCTGGTCAGTGAAAGAGGAAATACTCTTAAACCAACAACATCAAGAGAAAGATTTTGTGTCCCTATGACACTCTTGCAAATGAACACCACATTTTGAAGATGATGGTGAGGATCCTCCGAAGGTATCCCTGTGAATAGGCTACAGTTTTGGAGCATTTGGAGCAATCCACACTATACTGTGAATTTAGTATTCTCGGGAAAGGAGGCAGTACTATGGAACTGGTAACATCCATAGCCATATGTTTCAATTGATATTGATTCCATCCATAAGCGTTTTCATTGAAGTCCCTAAGCTGATGCCTGTTACCCCTTGGTTGTGGATTCTCCTCTCTACTTATATCCTCATTCATATTCATGTCCTCCTCTACCTCTTATCCTCATTCATTTGAGCTATTCTTCTCGGTAGTCGATGAATCTCCAAATTGACTGGAGCTAAGGGATTGCCTTGGCTGCTTGTGTTGGGCATATAACCTAGTACACCCTGTAAATAAAATCAAACAACAAAAAACAAAAACAAAAGTAAAATACAAGAGATTCTATGAATAACCACTAGAACTAACTAATAGTGGATTCAAGTCAAAACCTAGCCGTATTCCCCTGCAACGGCGCCATAAGTTTTGATGATGTTCACATTTTAATAAGAAAGCGGTCGCTGTCAGCAATTAACCTAACCGAAGGTTAGGGTCGAATAGGCAGGAAATACGGGGCTTGACTACAAGAATCCACTACTAATCATTTTAAGCATAAATAACTAAAATCTCTGAAGGGGGGGGGGGAAGGGGTTTGTGATTCAAAAATAAAAGTAAAATAAACACTAAATCATGATGCGAGGAAATACAATTTTAGGGATAAGTTTGGAATTCTGTTTACCATGGTTCATTTACTCGATTACCGTGGGTAACATAACTACAGTTGGAAATTTGCATAAAGGATGGTAACTTAGGTTCTTCCGGCCCTCTTTTGAAGGTGAAGGTCGAATTTTACCATGGTGCTTGGTCGGCCACCATGGCATGCCAAATAATCATTACCAATTGTCCCACTCAACCTCTCTTTGATCAAATTTGATTGATTAGACTAGAACACATCTATCGAATCCTGTCATCTACTTTCCTTTTTCCTATTCATCACTACTTTGGTCAGGCTAGAGATAGTAGGCAGGGTTTGGTGTGGCCACCACCAAACCACAGTCATAATGAAGGGAAATAGACAATACATGCAAATGCCAATCATGGAAATGCAATAAACCTAGGTTATTTCAAATCAACTACCCATGATTCCCACAACCCCAAGTTGCGGGTGCATAGCTACTCATGTCTAAGGAAAAAACAAGCGAAAATACAAATACAAGACATAAATAAAAGTTTTACCAAAAACACTAAGGAGTGTAGGCACCACAAGTTGCAAACCCAAAAGCTTGATTGATCAACAATTAGTACAAAGCAAGATTTGCAATCCCCAAAATGGGTTTTCCAAGAGAAAATAATAAACTAATCCAAAACCCTAAAATATTCCCGAGAAAATATTTAAAGGCAACTTCTATCTTCTAAAATCTGGTATCTCCTAACAAAAACAGAACTAAATGTATTTGTAGTGTTTTCAAATAAAGCCTAAAAATAATACAGAAAAGACAGCTGGCAGCTGGTAAACCATGCAGGTACGACTCATAGGGTGACCTATGAGTCATAGTCGGGGATCCTGTATCAGGCTCTTGAAATATTGAACTGAACTGATACAACCCATAAGTACGAGTCGTTGCTTGAGCTACGACTCGTATGTTCCTCTTGTAGTCTTGTCCTTCAGTTTTTGGTCTAACATTTTGGCTATATGATTCTTGCTATGAGTCCACCTATACTAGTCATAGTGCAATTTATGACTTGTAGGATGGCCTCGTAGGGTTGACCTCCACTTAGCGGATTTCTGAGTTTTTGGTCTTTGTTTCTTGCTACGACACACCCTACGACTCGTAGCTTGAACTATGACTCTTAGATGAGCTCGTATGTCCTATGATTTAGCAAAATCTATAAATTTTCTTTAAATGATGCCAACCTAACTTTTCTGCTAGAGAAACACAAAAACACATAAAAGCTATAAAAGTTGCATTAAGAATTCAAAATATCCCTTGTTTTGGCATCAAATTTGCAATTTTTTGACTATGCATCACACGATGAATGAGGAACCCAAAGGAACACCAATCAAGCCTCTTAACTTGTTAGTGATAATGCCTCCCTATCACTATATGGAGAAGTACAAGCCGTTAACTCGGTTGATGAGTACAAACCCCTATCTCGGTTATCCGGGTTCTTAGACCCCTCGGATTGGGCATGGTGTATTGCAACACTTTACATAGGATTTATCATAAACATAAACTCATTTTATCATCATAACATCAATCATATCATATATCATGCTTTGGACCTTCAACTCCTCAAGCAACCACATTTGAACATTTTATCAAATACTTAGAAAGTGTGAAATGGTAGCATAAAACCATGAAATTTAGAGATGAAATCATGCAAGGTAAAACCATCAATCGACACCTTGCAATACCCTCAAGCAGTACACATCCAAAACACCTCATCAAATCTTACAATATATCCAAGATTTATAGCTCAAAACATAGCAAAACAGTCACACCTTTACTAGCTTCAACATAGAGTGCAGTGAATTTCACAATAAGCAAGACCTATTTGTAAATCAACTTTAAATCATGCAATTCGAGTAAAAAGAGGCTTGGGTATCATGGGCGAAAGAAACTCATAAAAGAAACCCATATACCTTAGCTTGGAGATGAACTTGGTGAAGATTGGAGATGAAGACTTGAAGCTTGAAGAACCTTGGAGGAGAACCTTAGCTTGGGATGAGGGTTTGGGACTTGAATTTGGGAGTAAAAATATGGCTAAGTGTTTGAGTGAGTATTGGGAAATGTTTTGTCTAATATGAGGGTGAAATTTGGCTAAGTATAGGTAAAAATACATTTGGAAACACTTAGGCCCAAGAATTAGAAGTCTTGGACTGAGTTTTTAAAAATGCAGACCACTATTTGCATTGTGGCGCATCGCGAGGGTTTGTAGATTCCTCTCTGAAATTCACACCATGAAAAAATTATAATTGCGAATCTTTTTCTCTTAAATCGGGCTTAGACCCTTTTCCCCTTAATTTTGACTCCTTGAACAAGAATATCAAGTCAGATTTTCAAAATAGCAAATGGATTTTGAGATATATGGAATTTCAAATTTTGGGCATTCCGAGGCACATTTTCGGACACTTTTTGGGGTCATTTCAATATCTCCCCCTTGGGAACATTTTTCCTTGAATGTAAAAGAGTTGTACAAGGAAAAAGTGATAATAAACAAATCAACCCTAACAAGAATGCAATATCACATTTAAAACACCCTTTTCAAAATCTCAACATATGTGTAAATCCATCATAACTTGACAACTTAAATATGAATGCATAAAACATAAGACTTGAAATCACATAGGGGACTTAGAATTATTACCTTAGGCGTGGAGTGGAAAAGTTAAGGATACCACTTTTGCATGTCTGCTTCGGCCTACCAAGTAGCACTTTCTATTTGTTGGTTCCTCTAAAGGACCATAACGGATGCCACCTCCTTGTTCCTCAATCTCTTCACTTGCGTATCTAGAATCTGAACCAAAACCTCCTCATAAGTCAAGTTATCCTCAATAATGCCCACAACATCAAGAGGCACAATAGTATTAGGATCACCAATACATTTTCTCAACATTGAGACACGGAACACTGGATGAACCAAATTCATTTCACTAGGCAACTTCAATTCATAAGCTACCTTGCCAACCCTCTTCAAGATCTCATAAGGACCAACATATCTTGGACTCAACTTCCCATTTTTACCAAAATGGACCACACCTTTCATTGGAGAAACTTTCAAATAAAAACAATCACCCGTTTTGAATTCAAGATCTCTTTTTCTCACATCGACATAGGATTTTTGACGACATTGGGCTGTTTTCAACCTTTCCATAATCATTCTCACCTTATCAAGAGCCTTCATAACCAGATTTGGTCACACTAAAGCCACATCTCCAACCTCAAACCATCTAACCGGTGATCTACAATCTCTCCCATAAAGAGCCTCAAAAGGAGCCATACCGATTCAAGAGTGATAGCTATTATTGTACGCAAACTCAATCAAACGAAGACCGACATCCCAACTACACCCCAACTCTAATACACATGCCCTAAGCATATCTTCAATGGTTGGAATCGTTCTTTCGGCTTGGCCATCTGTTTGAGGGTAGAAGGCCGTACTAAGGTGAACTTTTGTACCACACCCCCTTTGAAAAAACCTCCAAAAGGTTTGAAGTGAATTGTGAACCACGACCTGATATGATGGACAAAGGAACCCCATGCAACCTCAGTAACTCATGGATGTACAACCTTGCATACTCTTTAGCCCCATATGTGGTCTTAACTAGAGGAAAGTGAGCCAATTTCGTCATCTATTAACCACCACCCATATAGAATCAGAACATTTTCTAGTCTTGTGCAACCCAACCATAAAATCCATATTAATCACCTCCCACTTCCAACTGAGAATCTCTATGTCTTGGGTTATGCCACCTGGCCTTTGATGTTCGATTTTGACTTGTTGACAACTATGGCAACCGTAAATTAATTTGACAATGTCCCTTTTCATGCCTCCCCACCAATATATATCCCTCAAGTCTCTATACATTTTGGTGGAACTAGGTGGATAGGATAAGAAGAATTATGGGCCTCATCAAGGATTTTCTTCCTCAAACCATCAACACGAGGCACACACAACATACCTTTGTACCTAATGGCACCATCTCCACCTTGGGAGAAAACCTCTACCTTTCCCTCTTTCACCAAGGCCTTCAATTGAAGCAATGAGGAGTCAAGATCTTGTTTTTGTATCACCTCATCAACTAATGAAGATTTAGAGACATCATCAACAACAACACCATCACCTCCAACCTCTTCCAACCTAACTCCCAATCTAGCCAATTGACGCACTTACCTATCCATCTCTTTATCACTACTGTCCACATGAGCTAAGCTACCCATAGATACCGGACTCAAAGCATCTGTCACAACATTTGCCTTACCAGGATGGAAATGCACACTCATGTCATAGTCCTTAAGAAGTTCTAGCCACCTTCTTTGCCTCAAGTTGAGATCTTTTCGAGTGAAGACATATTGGAGGCTCTTATGATTGGTGAAACAACATACACCCCATAAAAATAATGACGCCAAATCTTTAATGCAAATACTACATGACCAATTCAAGATCATGGATAGGGTAATTCCTTTCATGTAACTTGAGTTGCCTAGAAGCATAGCCTATGATCTTATCATTTTGCATCAACACACAACCCAAATCAACCCGTGAAGCATCACAATACACCACAAACCCCTCAAGCCTATCCGGTAGTGACAATATAGGAGCGGACACAAGCTTGTCTATCAATGTTTGGAAGCTTCTCTCACATTCATTAGTTCACACAAACTTAACCTTCTTTTGAGTCAACTTAGTCAAAGGGGAAGCAATGGAGGAGAACCCATTCACGTACCTTCTATAGTAACCCGCAAGGCCCAAGAAACTCCTAATATCTGATGGGGTCAATGGTCTAGGCCAATTTCTAATCACATCGATTTTCTTATGAACCAATTTTATACCATCTCCCGACACCACATGACCTAAGAATGCAACCTCTTTCAACCAAAATTCACAATTTTCATATTTAGCATACAATTTCTCCTCTCTTAGTCTTTGCAATATCGCCCTCAAATAACCTATATGATCCTCCCTACTATGTGAATAGATCAAAATATCATCAATAAAGACCACAACAATGGAATCAAAGTAGGGTTTGAAGACCCTATTCATTAGGTCAATAAAGATGGACGGTGCACTAGACAATCCATAGGACATCACCACAAATTCATAATGCCCATATCTAGTCCGGAAAGATGTCTTGGGACTATCACACTCCCTCACCCTCACTTGATGGTACCCAGATCAAAGATCAATCTTAGAGAAAAAGCTAGCCCCTTTTAATTGGTCAAACGAGTCATCAATTTTTGGAAGAGGATATCTATACTTTATAATGACCCTATTGATTTGCCGGTAGTCAATACACATTCTAAGGGTCCCATCTTTCTTTTTCACAAAAAACATCGATGCACCCCAAGGTGATTGGCTAGGCCTAACAAAATCCCTTCTAACAAATCTTTCAATTGCTCCTTTAGCTCCTTCAACTCTGCCGGGCCATACGGTAAGGGGGAATAGAGATATGTTGAGTATCCAGAAGGAGGTCTATACCAAAATCTATTTTCCTTTTGTGAGGAACACCAGGAAGGTCATTTGGGAAAACATCAAGAAACTCATTCACAATCGGAACCAACTCATTCACAATCGGAACCAACTCTATGGAAAGGACCTTGGACTCCACATCTTTAACCCTCACAAGATGGTAAACACACCCCTTAGAGATCAACTTACGAGCTTTAGTGCATGAAATGAATCTACCCTTGACCACCACATCTTGAATTTCTCACTCAAGGACGAGTTTCTTTGGAAATTGAAACTTGACCCTATGAGTTCTAAAATAAATAGAAGCATAGTAGGCATGCAATCAATCAATCCAAAGAATGACATCAAAATCTACCATGTCTAATTCAATAAGATCACAAGGCAACGACCTATGCAAAATGTAAATAGGACAGCTTCTATAAACTTTCCTAGTAACAACAAAGGCACCAATAGGAGTAGACACTTCATATGACTCATGCAAATAACTCGGGGACAACATGGAACTTCTTAGCAATAAAAAGGGTAACAAAGGAAAGAGTGGCATCTGGATCAATCAAAACATACACATCAAAATCAAAGATTTTCAACATATCAATAATAACCTCGAGAATCTCACCATCCCATTGCATCCCTTATAGAGCAAAAAATCGATTGTACCTTGGGGCACCATCTTGAGGATCACCTTTACACAATGGAACCACATTTGCACCTCGAATTTTGCCACGGTTTCTCGGACAACCTATCTTCTTGTGACCAAGCTCCCCACAACCAAAGCAAGTATTAGAACCCTTCAACCATAGGCCATTATGACTCTTCCCACATATAGGACACACATCCATAGAAGCCACCCCGCCAACACCTTGATCCTAGGGAATTCATTAGCAAACCCCATATTATAGCATGAGAAGGCCCTTGGCCTTTTTGAAATCTAACTCCTTTTGGAACTTACCATCAAAAAGTTCCCTCTTGGCCTCATGGACCCTCATCTTTCTCAACTTTTCATCCTCCATTTTCTTAGCATATGTCATCAACCGAGATAAGTCTATGTCACTAATTAGCAAGGTGGACCGATATTCTTCACTTACCAAGTTGAAGACCCCCATCACAAATTTATTCATCTTAGATCTAGGATCCCCCACCAAATGAGGAGCATACTTTGAAAGATGATTAAACATGAGGACATACTCCCTCACGCTCATAGTACCTTGTTTCAAGTTCATAAACACTACCAACTTTGCTAGCCTAAGCTTAAGAGGGAAAAATCGATTAAGGAAAGCCAATTTGAACTCCACGCAAAGCATCACATAACCATTTCCCTTCTCCCCCATCCATTAATCATACCAAATTTGGGCTATCCCTTGAGTTAGTATACCTCCAACTCTGCCTTTTCATTCGGTCCAACACCCATGATATTCAAGATTTTGTAGACCTCATCAATGAATTCTTGTGGATCTTGATCCACCTTTAACCATTAGAAAACTAGAGAATTTATCCTCATGAAGTCCCTTACCCTAGCTCCCGGGGTAGTAGCATGAGGGGCTTGGGCCCCTTGGTGACCACTTAGGCAAGCATAGTAAAAGTATACCGGTGCTCACCATTGGTAGGTTATTCCTCGGGAATTTGGGCCCGTCTTCGTCTAGTGATTGGCATGATCTAACGTAGTAAAAAACAATCGTTAGGGGAAAAACTTACCACAAATCTATAGAACGACTTAGAATATGAAGAAGGGAAACATTTCCTAAAATGCCCCATACTCCTATTCATAGTCATGGAGCGCTTCACAACCATGAATATGACTCTAGTCGAGTGGTGTGTTTAGACTCCCACAATCTATCAACCTAGTGCTCTGATACCAAGTTTGTCACAACCCAAACCTAGGTCCGAGATGTGACACGGCGAATGGAGAACCCAAAAGAACCCCAAACAAGCCTCTTAACTTGTCACTACACATAATTGGATGCGGAAGCATAAAAAAGAAATTAAAGAGCAAGAACAGGGGCAAAGGGCTAAGGGAAAAGCTTGCACAATATCATAATCAAGAGATAAAAGTAAAAACTCATATCGTAGATGCATAACATGTCCAACAACCAACTCTAATACATAGATAAGAGCAGAGGCCAAGAAAAAGCAACCGAGCTCACCCTCATAATTGAATAGAACATAAAGAAGAGTGTCTGAATACATAACAAGAGATCATAGATTAAGGTCCCCGAAGTGGAGGACTCACCAACTAGTTTGAGTAGCACCAACCTAACCACGTGGAGGAGGATGATCGACTTGGGCTTCGGTTCTTACATGGTGATACCATGTAGGCAAGAGTATGCATAAGTATGTTTGAATGTACTAAGTATGTAGGATGCAATAGAACAAGAAATGGACATCATAATCAAAATGCATAACAATAGGTAATAGACGTCATATAACAATATTGCATGTACGATCAATGCTCAAGTACAACATGCTTAAACAACTCATGCTCATAAAGGATATCATATGTGTAGAATAGACCAAGTTAGATTTCCAAAGTACAAACCCCTGGTTAGGTTAGTGATGATGCAGCCCCATCACTTAGGTGGTGAAGTGCTAACCCTTCACTTGGTTGGTGATGATGCCACCCCATCACCTAGGTAGGGAAGTACAAATCCTTCACTCGATTGATGAGTACAAACCCCTGTCTAGGTTAGTGATGATGCTGTCCCATCACTAGGTGGAGAAGTACAAACCCTTCACTCGATTGGTGAGTACAAACCCTCATCTCGATTATCTGGGTTCTTAGACCGCCCAGATTGGACATGGTCTAATGCAACAATTTATGTAGGATTTATCATATATATAAGCTTATTTTATCATCATAACATCAATCATATCATATCTCATGTTTTAGACCTTCAACTCCTTAAAAAACCACATTCAGACATTTTATCAAACACTTAGAGGGTGTGAAATGGTAGTATAAAATCATGCAATTTAGAGATGAAATCATTTAAGAAAATCCATTGTAAAACCATCAATCAACAATTTGCAACACCCTTAAGCAATATATATAAAAAATCCTCATTAAATCTTACAATAGATCCAAGATTTATAGCTCAAAATATAGCAAAATAGTCACAACTTTACATAGCTTTAACATAGTGCAGTGAATTTCACAATAAGCAAGACCCATTTGTAAATCAACTTTAAATCATGCAATTTGAGTAAAAGGATGCTTGGGTATTATGGGTGAAAGGAACCCATGAAAGAAATCCACATACCTTAGCTTGGAGATAAACTTGGTGATGATTGGAGATGGAGACTTGATGTTTGAAGAAGAACCTTAGCTTGAGATGAGGGTTTGGGACTTGAATTGGGAGTGAAAGTATGGCTAAGTGTTTGAGTGAGTATTGGGAAATATTTTGGGTATTATGAGGGTGAAATTTTGCTAAGTATAGGTAAAAACACTTTTGAGAACACTTAGGCCCAAGACTTAGAAGCCTTTGACCGAGTTAAAAAAAAGTGGGCCACTATTTGCACTGTGGCACATCATGAGGGGGTTGCGGATTCCTCTCTGGAATTCGCACCTTGAAAAAAATTATAATTGCTAATCTTTCGCTCTTAAATCAGAGTTAGACCCTTTCCCCCCTAATTTTTACCCCCTGAACAAGAATATGAAGTCAGATTTTCGAAATAGCAAATGAATTTCGAGATATATAGAATTTAAAATTTCAGGCATTTCGAGGCACATTTTCAGGAGTTTTTGGGGTCGTTTCACCCATATAAATAGTGTCTCCAAATCTTGAAAGCAAACTCCATGGCCGCCAACTAAAGATCGTGAGTCAGGTAATTTTTTTCATACACTTTCAATTGTCTTGATGCGTAAGATAGCACCTTACCATGTTCCATGAGCACATAACCCAATGCAATCTGAGAAGCATCACAATACACCAGAAACCCATCAAATCCATTTGGTAAAGTCAAAATAGGTACTAATGTAAGTCGATCCTTTGAAGTCTGAGATCATTTCTAACACTCATTCGACCATATAAACTTGGCGTTCTTTTAAGTTAACTTAGTTAATGGTGCTGCAATAGATGCGTAACCCTCAACGAACCTCTACTATTGACCGTCCAATCGAAGAAAACACTGAATATCAGAAGGGGTTAATGTTCTAGGACAATTCCTTATGGCTTCGGTCTTCTTTGGATCAATCTTAATGCTATCACCTGATACCATATTGCCAGAAAGGCCACTTCACCTAGCCAAAACTCCCATTTATTGAACTTTGCAAACAATTGGTTCTCTCTCAAATTCTGAAGAACCAACCTCAAGTGCTCCATTTTCTCCTGCTCACTTCAAGAATAAGTGAGAATATCATCGATGAAGACAACCACAAAACTATCAAGGAATGATTTGAACACCCAATTCATAAAATCCATAAACACAGCTGGAGCATTAGTCAACCTAAATGACATCACCACGAATTCATAATGCCCATATATGGTTTGGAAACCTGTCTTGAGAATGTCACAGTCTTTGACCCTCAACTAGTGATAACTTGAACAGAGGTCAATCTTTGAGAAATGGGTATCTCCTTGAAGTTGATCAAACAAGTCGTTGATCCTTGATAACAAATATGTATTCTTTATTATCAGTGTATTCAATTATCTATAGTCAATATACATCTGAAGCAACCCATCCTTCTTTCTTATGAATAACACAGGAGCACCCCAGAGTAATATACTTGGTCTAATAAAGCCCTTCTCCAACAAGTCCTTCAGCTGATCCTTCAACTCTTTTAGTTTAGCTGTTGCCATATAATGAGGAGGTATGGATATAGTTTGAGTATTAGTAAGAAGATTTATGCCAAATCCACTTCCCTTTTAGAAGGAATTCTAGGCAAATCTTCAGGAAAAACATCTAGAAGTTAATCAACTACCAGAATCGACTCAACTGTAGGTGACTCAAACTCCACATCTCTAACCCTCACAATATGATAGATGCACCCTTTAGAAATCATTGGACTTTGAGATAGGAAATAACTCAACCTTTGAAAGCAGAGTCATTACCCTCCCATTCAAGAATAGGCTCATTTAGAAATTGAAGCTTGACCTTCCAGGTTTCACAATCAATAGAGACATATGAAGTATTCAAGTAATCTATCCCAAGAATAATATAAAAACCAAACATCTCAAATTCTACAATATCAAAAGAAAGGACCTTATACAAGATCAAAATTAGACAGCCCCGATCGACCGTTTGGGCAACAATACTCACCAACAGAAGTATGGACTGAAAAGGGCTCCCTCAAGATTTCAGGAATCAAACCAAACCTAACACCCAAAAGAGGAGCCACAAAAGGGAAATTTGCACATGGATCAAGCAAAGCATAAGCATCAAAATCAAAGACTTTTAACATACCAGTCACCACATCCGAGCTTTTTCCATCTCCTGTTGAGCATGCAAGTCATAAAACCTATTGATTATAAGTGCACCACCTAGTGGAACTCTCGGTTGGACTTGATCACCTTGATCCACTTGACCTTGACCTTTCTTAGGAGCTTTAGGACAGTTAGCAACCTTGTGGCCCATATCGCCACACCCAAAGCTAGCACCTGTATCTTCTAAACATGCACCCAAGTGATTTCTTCCACACTTGTCACACTGAGGATACATTGGTCCACCTCTAATATATGCCTTGGGATGAGTCACTCTATTATTGGCAACCCTTACATTTGAACCTTGGCCTTATTGGAAACATCCATTTGCACCACTACTCTTGGAGTTTGTGAACCCACCATCATAATGGGCCCTCTTAAAATCCTTCATCCTCTCTTTCAGTTTCTCACTTCATTCTATTCAGCATAAGTCATAAGTTTGAAAATATCTATCTCTCGAATAAGCATAGCCATATGACATCCTTTGACAACCAATTCGGAGATCCAAAAAGTAAACTTGTGCATTCTTGCACAAAAGTCAGCTACTGGCATAGAGCATACTTTGAGAGCTTTGTAAATTTAAGGGCATCTTCCTTTATCCTCATACCACCCTTCTTAAGCATGATAAATTATATCATTTTGGCCTCCCTAAGCTCAAGAGGGAAGAAATAGTCCCAAAAGGCAAATTTAAACTCTTCCTAACTGACCCTATTATCAACAACTCTGCATCAATCATTAGGTTTACCACACTTGAGCCACATCCTTCAACTGATAACTAGCTAGTTTAGCTTTCTCTTCTACAGTCATCCCCATGATAATCCACACCTTAGAGAGTTCATCAATGAAGTTTTGGATATCCTCATCAGCTTTTGACCTATAGAACTCTGGAGGGTTCATCTGGGTAAAATCTCTCACTCTAGCAGTTGGAGAGGGGCCATGTGGGGGAGGATTAGCATGCTTAGATTTGTTGTTCACCACTTGAGCTAGCAAGTAATGACAGATCGGAACTCATCATAAGTATTTAGTTCCCCTATAGGATCTTGAGGGACTTGGTCCTTATTAATTTGGCCTATCTTGGTAGAGGGGCACTTCTTGGAGGCATCTCCTGGAAGAGCATCAACGATGTCATCAAAGTTAGGAAATCTTAAGACGCGCTATACAGCACGTCACAAGAAATGTTAAAACATCATCATAGCCTCTCACTCATAGGTATGGTGCACTTCATATACATGAATAGGACTCTACTATATGCGGCATGTTGGACTCCAAGGACCATTTTATAACTTTAGTGCTCTAATACCAATCTTGTCACGACTCTGGCTTAGGGCGTAGGAGTGACATGGTGAATCGGAACCAAAGAGTCCCCAAACCATCCTTGTAGCATCCATCTACACATTATCAGTTCGGAGGCGTGTAATAAGACAGTAAACACATAGTTCTAAGGTATGGAAAAGTATGACTCACACTATAGGTATGTCATAGTGATAGGGATTTGCATGGATTCAATAGCAAGTAACATATAAGAACTATAGGGTGGGTAAGTATGACTTACTCTATGGGGATAAAAGGGACTTAGGACTTTCTATAATTCCCATCTCAACGTGAACATATCATCACAATATCAATATCAAGAGATAACCATAATCAAAATATTCGTAAGCAAATACCATAACATAACACAAATCCATACATAGAGTTTACATGTTATCTAACAATTCCTCTAACTCATAGAATGGGACAGGGGTCGAAACATGTCCTGGGCTTACCCTCAAAGTAAAGATATAAGGGAAAGTAGCATATTAGGTAGATAGAAAGTGTCTTGTCCTTGAATGATATCACTCACCATAAGCAACTCTTCACAATCCAAGTTAATTATCAAGAGGTAGATGAAGATAGTCTTTGGTTTATCCATGGTTAGATCATATAGGCAAAGAATATGCATTAGTATGTTTGAATGTACTAAGTATGCGTGCATGTAATGCATATGAGCTCATTAAACCTATATTCAATGTTAGATGATAAGGGCATACATATAGAAAGAAGCATATTAGAAAGAATAATATATGAATATTCCACGAAATCCATGATGCATGCATGGAAAAAATACTTTGTACATAGCGAGGACGTGACCTCAACCGACATAAGACCAAGTGAGATATAACTTAGAACTCCGTCATCTTCCCCATGACAGATAAAGAGGTGACCTATGTTGCTTCCCTAGAACAAGTAAATGTACGTGGTCAACTCAAGTAATACAGTGGCTCTAAAAGAGCTAGGATGTCGAACCCAAAGGACTTGTCCATTAATTATTCACTGATTTATATCTAATTCTAATTATTTATTTAAGCGATGACTTAATCATCCCTTCAAAGTGCACAAAAATAAACCTATGTTTGGGATATAGATATTGGACTTGAGGATTCATATAAGTGATTTTGGAGATATCCTCCCTCACAAAAACCCGCTCGGTGCTAAGTCATCATCCCACAAGAAAACATATACGTTCTTGGAAATGAGGCATAAGTCTTTCAAATCCTTTTCATGCATACTTAGGCTTCGAAACCAAAACGTATTTCATAATCATGAATACATGGATACAAAGACAAGTCATACTTCATTTTACACTTTCATTTATAGGAATAACTCCTTCATACTTGTACATTTGGCGTAAACACCCACAATTTCTTAAAGAGCCATATCATAAACATTGTGTGACCACATTCTTGTCATACCCATACTTGCTTGAAAACATAATCATCATCCTTATTGGGACATAGCCCACATCATAAACTTCATGAAAATCAAGGTCTACTTATGCATATGCCATGAATAATGAGATAATAGCACGAACAATAGAGAGTTATACTTAAAATAATAATATTATTTGAAAACCAAGTAAATCCATGAAGAAATTTACATTTAAAGCATACTTGAGATTACCTGTGCCTAAATTCAATATTTGAAGGGACATGCATATTCAAACATTCATAATATCAATGCAATTCAACATATTAGGGACCAAATCACGTTTAAAACATCAATTAAATATAACCCATATCTCAATCGAATCAAATCAACATTAATTTAAAAGACCCATATTCAAAGTAAGGGGTAAAAAGTGTTTTGGGGATTTCATGGTTGAAAGGGACCATGAATCGATCCAACATACCTTTAATATCTAGAAGAATTTAAGAAGAAATTGATTGGAGAAGAAGACCCTTGAGCTCTAAGTTGAATCTCCAATAGCATACTTGAGAGGAGTTATTAGAGGAGAGACTTTGAATATTCTAAGTATAACAAATGAATTTAAATAAGAATGGAGGAGTATAGGTCTTTCAGGGGTTTAGGATAGGTTAGAGAGTCACAAATGACCCTTAGGAATTACCAAAATTACGAGAAAACCATTAATATAACAGGCACTAAAAAGTGCACAAGTGGCCCATGAAAGGGCACTATGGCCCGTACAACATACCACGGACCGAACAAGGGTCCGTGGTAAGGGTATTCAGACACTTAGACAAATTTTCAAACTAAGGACATTTCCTTTGATGGTTCACGGTCCATTCAGAGGTGCACTGATCGTACAAAGGTCTGTACAAATGACCCAAGTTTTGAGATGATAATGTTATACTTAGAACTATATCTTAGGATGAGGACTTGACAAAACGCCTTACCAAGGCTTGTGGTGAGTACCATGAGACCCCACCATGACTCATGGTGGGTTATACAACTAGTGTAAGAGCCCTTGGTGGCTGCTTTAGGAAAATTTTTAGCTTGAAGGCTGGGGCTCCTACCAAGGGCTCCTTCCATGGCTAGTGGTGAGGACCACGACTCGTGGGAGGTTCCTTGGAGGACCACCAAGTCTAAACTCCTTTCTTAAACCACGTAAAGCCATACACAAGCATGCCCATAGGTCACACACCTTTGAAAATTTGATTTAAGCATCAATAAAGTCGCATGAGTTTCAAGTCCTTACAATACGACTAGTTACATGCCACAGATTTACCATAACTCAATCCATAATTATGCCAGAGTACAACATATAGTTAATAAAAAATACCTAGAAGAAGATATAGATACTAGAACTAGTGCACAAGGTAGCATGTAATCACTTGTTAGCCTCATAAGCTAGTGTATTTCAGTAGCCTCAAGCCACAAACACATACAAACAAGAGTCAAGCCCAGTGTACATACCTATCACTATATTCTCAGCCCAATATAGCTCTTATCAGGCCCTCTTGTAGTCTGATAGTGCAATAACTCAACAATATAGCAGCTCCAACTAACACAACCCTCAATACAATTGCTACCATCCCATATCATCATATATACACACACATAGAGCACATCCAGCCACATAAAATGTCTACTTCAAAATTCAACCCTTTAACAACACATTTCCACACACTGGGTTAAATATACATGCATTTTAACTCAATTTAAGGTTTGGAGAAGTCTATCCTACCTGAAAGATGGCCCCTCGCGCACTTGGTCAGTCTACTCTACATTTTTCCCATCCTGATCACTTCGTGATGTTGTTCAGCTGTCAAAATATTATTTACACACATTGGCTGTGAGATCTCAAAAAATGGGTGAAATTAATATTTGCAACTAAAATGGAAAAAAATACGGCCCATGCTTAGAATTTGAAATAAATCCCTATAAAATGCTCCCCACTTCTCCTTGAGTCTATAGCTAGAAATTGAGCCTAAACTGGATCTGGAAGGCTGATAAACTACTAAAGACCAATTTTACGTTCTTTACCGAAAAACACTTCTTTCAAAACCTTCTCGATCAAATTTTATAGAAACAAACTAAATTTAATTGAATCTAAACATATCTCAACATTTCTCTCATAACTTAGAACAACTTAGACTCAAATTTTTACTTAATTCTGTCAAGAATCAACCTAGATATTGAAATATAAAATTTTCACACATTTCAAAGGCATAACTAGCTAAAATAACATCTTACCTCAAAATACATACCAAAATCAGAATCTGACACTACCACTGCATTCCTTGTTAAAATCCAAGTCAAGTAGCTTTTTGAATCATCAAAATCGGAGTTTGAGATTAAAAGTTACGCCTTTTCAACGTTTAACATGATTTGCTATTTGCGAAGCTTATATATACAAGGGCCACTGCCTCATTGTAATTCGTGAACGTGGAAGATTCTCCATGAATGTGGAGATTTATGGCAGCCCTTCTTTGTGAACGTGGACACGACCTTGCGAACGCAGAGGTCTGCTCCCCCTTACCTTTCTCAAACGCGGAGGGTTAATTTTCTGGTGTTGCACCAGCAATTGCAAAATCTTTCTTGGGGCATTTCCGAGCTGTCTGGTATCCATTTTATGCAAATAAATAGTGTAACCACAAGGATTTTGACTTTCGGGATCGAACGACATGGTCAAAATTTCAAATGGAGAATCCCATGGAAAAATGAGAGTCCCACTTTTTTCTGACTGATTTTAGCTAAAAGAACTGAGGGGATCAAAGCACAACCAAAAGCCCCCATCAACTGGTCAAGGTTTATTTTATGTTGTTTTCAACATTCCATAGCTGACTGTGCCATCAAATTTCCATTTTTCGCACGTATAACTAGATTCTTATAGAAAAGCACGTTTGCTTCCAATTGAACTGACTTTGCAACTTTTCACTTCAATTCTTACTGAGACCCTTAAACCTCAGACCAACCACTCTCCAAGCCTAGTTTCGCTGTTCCTTAACTGATGAAATCGTCAGAATCCTATTTCGAGGCCACTTGCTAGGACTTTATCAAAACTATCACTTTTACAATTATAATTTCTCGTTAACTTGCATATTCACATACTTCACAACCCATTTAACCCATGATCATCCCAACGGTCTTGACAGGTCACTGTTACTCTACATAAGCTTCAATTAGTAGAACAACCACTGACATACCAAAATGACCTGGAAGGTTATTACAACATCCCCCACTAATAAGACTTTTGTCCTCAAAAGTAAAGCAAAGGTTCACCTGATGGCTCAACTATGCCCGGGTATGACATTATTGGCCAGACAATGCCTCAACCAGGGCCATTTGAGTGCGGGTGTAATAGCAGTTATCATATGCAATTTCTATTAATGGCAGAAACTAGTTCCACACACCCCCAAACTCTAATACAGAAACCCATAACATATCCTCTAGAGCCTATATAGTACACTCAGATTGCCCCTCGGTCTAGGATGAAATATGGTGCTAAGATCAACCCGGGTACCCAACTCTTACTGAAAATCCCTCTAAAAGATAGAGCTAAACTATGACCCTCTGTCAGATATAATGGATAGCGGCACTATATGCAACTTAGCCAATGTGACACATAGTCGGCAATATCCCCCTATATGTCGTCCCACCAGAAATGCTGTGTCAGAATAAAGTACAACTTCGCCGTTCCTGGGTGGATAGAATGTTGGGGATCGTATGCCTTAAGCAAAATCAACTGTATCAAATCCCCCACACTAGGAATGCATAATCGATTGTTAATCTAAGGACCCAATCTGAATAAACTCTACCCTGAACACCAACCCCCTATAACTTTTGTCTTTGACACCCACTAACAACACATCCTTAACTTTCAGGCCCGAATTTGATCAAACCATGAAGATTGAGCGCCAATGAAGGCCAACACTCGACTAGAATATAAAGAAACATCCAGTTGGACTAACCAATAGACTACTACAATGATTAAGACATCCACACTATCACATAGGGAATAATCCTTTTCCCTTACTGCTCAATCAAACAGTCATCACAACTATGGCAATCATCCGAGTAACCACTAATCAGGTATTATCCCTATCTAACAATTCACTGGCAAAATATTTGCAAGTGATTTCATCATGATGGTAGATACTTGACATACCATCCACTAGTAGACTTCCTTGTATCTTCCTCTGTACTCAGACAACCATAATCTTCCCAGTCATAAGCCTTAGTAGTTATTATCATTCTGTCACATAGGGAATACAATGGGTTGATGGAGGTAAAACGTTATTGGTTACCATCTGCTGGTCTTATCTAGGTAGTGATACCTACCACGAGTTGCAGTATCTAGTGCATATCCTATCTCCATCATCCTCCTAGTTGGCACATTTTACCCCAATTGAAAAGGATCCAGGAGTTCTAGACTTGAACAAATAAATTGTCCTCCTGTGGTACTTAAAAATCAACCTCTAGTAAGTAAGGTCATCCTCGAGTTACTACAACTATTACAAATTGTACATATAAGTTGTCATATCCTAGCTGTAACAAAACAGTAATCAGTCCCACAATATAACTAGCCACCCATATCGGCAACCCTAGGGAAATATCAAAATAAAGCCTATCTACCAATATTAATCTACCCATGTATCACAGTCCTAAAGAGCCCCCATACCTAATTCCTCACCAATAAAAGAGACCATATACTATATCCCCACACGATACAGGATAGAAGAAACCTAAAACCCATATTAAAGTAAGTAATGTGATAAGCAATACATATAACAGTGTGGAACCATACCCCAAATACAAGGTAACCGATACAATGATCAACACCCCTTACTAATAAGTATAGCCCATAATCTATACAACACGATCAAACCCAACTAATGACTATAACAAGTACTCAGGGTAGAATGACAGATAACATAGCTGATAAACACAACAAATATCCCAACTAACAATAGAAAACCCAAATAAACCCTCAGGCATAACATCCTTTTCATAGTCAAGATTACAATTCGGTCATCAAAAGTTCTGGAGAACAAGATAGCAACATAATCACAACAATAAATCCATAATAGTAGAGTTACAGGGTGTAGCAAGTAGTATAACCGACAGCCAGCCTCTCAGATACTATATACACCAATACTTGATGGCCTACTAAAGTAATCAACATTGGAATAATATATGTAGAAATCTAGGGTATAGGCTTATATTTAGCCTCTACTAGGGAATAAAGTGGCAAATAATCAAAATCATAGGTATGGCATACTCGTTTGTATCGGGAAGCTCAAAAAGTCAAACTAGCAGTCAAATAATCGAATATACATATACATATATATATATATATATATATATAGTGTCCAAGCCTAGGTTACCTCAACCACTACCGTCTCTCTCGCCGTTATAGTATCTTATCAAAAGTATTCTTAGCACACATAACATCCACGCCGTAGCTAACATACAACCTCAACAATATATCCCTTAATACTGTACATAGGCACTACTAAATAAATAACTGATCGTGAAGCCTATCTCTAAGGCTCCCCTAATCTCATTGCCTATAGTATTTCTGTCCAGCTGTCAAAACTTATAGACATCCTGTCTCAACTCAATAGGCTCTGGAGCTGCTCCCTATTAGGGACTGATGATGCAACACTACCCTTGCTCGGAGTCTAACCTCTATGGGACACATTTGCGAAGGGATGAACAAAGCTAAATTCTTTGAAATTGAAGGACCATTGACAATGACGCACAACAAGAATTAGCACACAAAAAGTTTCCTAAACATCCCCTAGCCTCCTGGAGATAAGCCATGGATGTCTCTGTTCCCATCAGTAGGCCTCTACTAGACGGTAGCTCTATACAACTGAGACCAATGAATCTTAAGCTCTCTGTAATGTGGCCTTCATTTGACTAAAGATTTCTTTCTTTTGTCAAGGATTTAGATGCCATAAAATGTCAAATATTTGGTAAACCATAATTGTCAGATATTTGATAGCCACAATATTTGATATATTCACATTATAAATGTTGAATTTTCTATCTTCCAATGGCATCAACAAGCTAAATTTTTTCCTATAAATAGCGGAGTTATTCATTAGTTTATAATCATCCTTAAAGAATAAGAAAATTCATTTCATTGCTTTCTATCCTTGGCTTCCATTTTGAGTAATTTAATAAGAGAGTCTGTGTTGGAAAATACTTTTGTAAATCCTTTCTTTTGAGTGATCTTGTGAGCTTATTCTCTTGGGGTCTTTGGGATTATTTAGAGTTTTATCTCTAATTTTGTACTCTCTTTTGTATCCTTCTTGATATAGTAAAATTCTCGTCTCCTCTTGTGGAGGTAGGTCATATTGACCAAACCACGTTAAATTTGTGTCTTCTTTATTTGCTTCACTTTCATCATTATCAACTCACCATTGTTTTTGTTATTGTCATCATAATATTATTTTGCTAAATTCTAGTTTTTCTGAGTTCTTGATCCTAAAAAATTAGTATCAGAGCTGGATCTAATCCGGTTTATATCAGTAGCCAAAATGGCAAAAGTGCAATATGAGTCGTGAATCAGTCTACGACTCATAAAGTGGATTTTGTGGAATTTAAGTCCAAGATTTAAAAAGTTGAATACGAGACCCTGATTACGTCTCGTAAATCACTTTGTGTGTTGTAAGGACCTATCATAGAAAGTCGCCGACAAGTTTTTTGTTTTTTAGGACTTGATTGCAATTACTAAAAATAGTACTTTTTAGGTCATTTTCAGGGAAGTACAATAGAGAACGTCATTAGAAAGTACTTTTAGGGTTTTGTACTTGGAGACTTCAATTTTGGAGGAGAATATACTAGTAAATTAATTGGATCTTCAAATCTTGTGATTCTCAATCATTTTTGGATTTACTTATTCTTCAATTTAATTGGGTAAGTGTTTAATTATGGTTTTTTAATTCATAATTTTTTCATCTACGCATAGCATGAGTAGCTAAATCCACAACTTGGGGTTGTGGGAAGCATGGAGATCTAACCATATAAACCCAGATAATTTGTAACTCTTGGAATGGGGTTTTGCATGTATTAATCAATTCTTTTCGTTTTACGTGTTTTCTATTGGTGGTCAACACTAGAACTTTCCTAGTGTTACCTTCCCGATCCAGGAGGCAATGAATAGGAAAAGAGATTGATTAATAGGATTCGATGATGTATTCTTGTCTAATCAACTCAACTAGACTAAGAGGAGGTTGACTGGGACTATGGGTAATAGTTAGTATTGCATACTACGGAGATGAGTGTCACGACCAAAGCCTACGGCCTAGACGTGACAAGGCGAATGGGGAACCCAAAGGGACCCCAAACAAGCCTCTTAACATATCATTACACATACTTAGTCGCGGAAGCAATAAAGCAACAATAAGAGACAATAAAAAGGGAATATGGGCTAAGGGACATCCTTGTTACCATAGACACATAAGAAGCCAATAGTATAACATTAATACATCATAAGGTTCCAACAACATCTCTCCTACATAAATAGGAGCGGGGGACAAGACAATATCCGAGCTCACCCTCATAGTCAAACGTTTTCAACATAAAAAGAGTCAATACATAGTATAAATCAACAGATGTATGTCCTCAGAGTTGAGGATTCACCAACTTTCTTTGAGAGAAATCGTACTAGTCACGTGAAGGAGGAGGATGATCAAGTGGGGTCTGTTTCCTACATGGTAGCATTATGTAGGCATCGGGTATGCGTTAGTACATTTAAATGTACTAAGTATGAAGGATGCAATGCAACAATATATAGGCAACATAATCGAAATGCATAAGTAGGCACTAGATGAGCGTATAGAAATATGTCATGCATGAATGATACTTGAAGTGAACATGCTTATATATAGGACATATTATATGTGAAGTAAGAGACCATCATCATATAGTAAGGAAACTTAGTACTTGGAAATCCAAGGTAGAACACCCGTTAGAAGTGATTGGCGAATCAACCCTTCAATTGGTTGACGGGCATGACCACTCTCCATCGGAAGTGATTGAGGTATCAACCCCTCAATTGATAGATAGCTTACTACCCCTATACGAGGTGATTGAGGTATCAACCCCTTAATTGGTTGATGGACATGACGACCCTCCACCAGAAATGATTGAGGTATCAGCCCCTCTATTAGTTGATGGCTTACCACCCCAATCAGAGGTGATTGAGGTATCAACCCTTCAATTGGTTATGGTCAACTATAGATGATTTTTATGAAATCAATACATATATACATTACTTTCATTATCATAAAGTCACTTAACTCATATGCCATGCATTAGGCCTTCAACAACTCAAAAAACATAATCTAGACATTTTATCAAACACTTGGCTGGTGTGTAATACTAGTGTAAGATCATGCAATTCAATAATGAAAAATCTTAGAAAATTCAATGTAAAACCACCCATTAACACTTGGTAATACCCTCATGCAATATACATAAAAAACCTTCATCAAATCTCAAGATAGATCAAACATTCATAGCTCAAAACATGCTTAAATATTCACACTGTTATGAAACCCAAACATAGTTCATAGTCAAATTCGTAATGAGTAATACCCATAAGTAAATCAAATTAGAAACATGCAATTTACGTAAAAAAAAAGCTTGGGCACCATGGGTGGAAGGACCCAATGGTTGAAACCCACATACCTTAGGTTTTGATTTCTTGAAAATGAGTTAAGAAAGACTTGAAGCTTGTAATGGGGTTTTGAAATCCAAAACTTGTTCTTGAGTTTCCTTGAATTTGAATGGGGTATTTGAAAGTGATTTGGGGAAGTGTTAGAGGGTTTTAGAGAGAGTATTTTGGCAATAAAATGATGAACTTAAGAGTTTAGGACTTTAAATAAGTATAGAAACATCAATCTAGAGCTTAGAAAGGGTGGGAAAGGACCAAAATAACCTTTCCTAAAAACCTATCAAACGTCTGTTACGGGCCCCGTTACGACCCATAAATAGTACTATGATCCATAGGACATCTCCTGTAACCCCTGGGATCAATTTCAAAATTTCTAGAAATTGCTACGACCCCGAACTATGACTCATACCATGACTTATGACCCATTATAGTGGTCTTGTAGTGTAACTCTGCGCTAGCAGTCTTCAGTAAAATGGCCATAACTTTTGACTCCAAACTCTAAATGAGGTGAAACCAAGTACATCAGAAAGCTAACTCAAAGGTCTTTCATTTGACATATCATGGGTCGTATTGTTCTAAGTGTGCTAAAGGTTATGCCTATTTAAGTTGACCATTGCATAAACCAACAACCAAAACTCATCTCATAGGGATGCCTTGAACTCGTCCAAGTATTTTACTAGAAGTCTCCCACGACCCTAACACACTCCCCACCTAAACAAATGAGGCTTGAAACATGGATGTATAAGACTATAGAGGTACGGGGTGTTACAATATCTCCACCTTAGGAGCATTCTGTCATGACCCAAGCCTAGGACCTAGAAGTGACATGGCGCATGGGGACCCCAAACAAGCCTCTTAGCACATCATTATACATCCTTGCTCCCGAAAGCAATAAAAATAACAATAAAAGATAGTAAATAAGGATAATCGGTGCTAAGGGACATCTTTCATATCATAAACATTAAGATCCAAGAGAGAGCTAAAGCTTATGACATTAGACATAACATGTCCAACAACACCTCTACTACACAGATAAGAGCGGGGACCAAGACAAGCAACCGGGCTCACCCTTATAGTCAATGCATACATGAAATAAAGATAGTTTTTGAACATAGCATGAGCTCATAAGCATCGTTCCCGGAAAGGAGGACTCACCAAATAGCATGAGAGAATTCATACTAGCCACGTGGAGGAAGATGCTCAAGTAGGGCTCTGGTTCCTACATGGTGACATCATATAGGCATAGAGTATGCGTTAGTACATTTTTGAATGTACTAACTATGTAGGATGCAATGCCACAATAGATAGGCAACTTAGTCAAAATGCATAGTTAGACAATAGATGAGCATATAACAATATGACATACATCATAGATGCTTGAAGTAAATCATGCTTTCATAGAACATAATATAAGTGTAAGGAGAGACCATTAATAGTGAATATTAAAGGCCTACCACCTCCTTAGAGAGGCTAATGAGGTACAAACCCCTCAATGTGGTTGATGAGGTACAAACCCCTCACTGTGGTTATCAAAGTACAAACCAGTTGACATGGTTGCACGAGCCTTCCACCTCCCGAGCAAGGCTATTGAGGTACAAACCCCTCAACATAGTTGCATGGGCCTACCACCTCTCTAGCGACGCGATCAAGTTTCAAAGCCCTCAACATTGTTACCCGGGCTTACAACCTCTTGAGTGAGGCTTGGTTAATTCCCAACACTACAGAGATATTATCAGATATTATCATATATATACATTCCTTTCATCATCATATATTCATTGAATTCATGAAACATGCATTAGGCCTTCAATTTCTCAAGAAACCATAACCAGACATTTTATTAAACACTTGGCAGATGTGTAGTGCTAGTGTAAAATCATGCAATTCAAGATTGAAATGACGCTAGAAAAGTCGGTGTAAATCCATCAATAATTACTTGGTATCACCATTAAACAATATACATCAAAACCCTTCATCAAACCTTACAATGGATTTTAGATTCATAACTTTAAACATGCTAAAACAATCACAATTTCATGAAACCCCAATGTAGTTTGCAGTGAAATTCATAATAAGTAAGACCCTTGAGTAAATAAACTTTAAATCATGCAATTTACGTAAAAAGAAAATTTGGGCACTATGGGTGAAACGACCCAATTGTTGAAACACGCATACCTTAGCTTTGGAGAACTATTGATGAATATTTGAAATGGAGACTTGAATCTTGAATGAAAAGCTTAATATCCAGATGAGATTTGGACACTTAAATTTTCAGATGAAATATCGTCTAAGTGTTTGAGAGAGTATTTGAGAGTGTCGTAAATGGTATGAAAGTGAAATATGGCTAAATATAGGTATTTTTACACATGGGAAGGTTTAGGCCAAGACCTAAAGGCCTTGGACTGACTCAACAAAACTGGAAAAAATAACACTGGTTCGCGCCCGAGCCGCATCGTACCGGTGCACGGATCAACACTGGATAAGGATTTTTTTGAAAATTGAAAATGCGATTCGTTTGCTCTGAAATCAAGGTTAGATCTATTTTTCACTCAATTTGTCACCTAATAAAGAATATGAAATCGAATTTTCGATATCACGCACGGATTTTGAGATATATTGAAATTACGATTTCGGGCACTTTCGAGGCACATTTTGGGGTACTTTTTGGGTTCTTTTCAATATCTCCCCCTTAGAAACATTCGTCCCCGAATGTCAAAGAAAGGTATAGGAGGGACATAAATATGACAACTTCAGCCCACATAACGATGCAATAATGCACTTAAACATCGTTTCAAAAATCTCGATATAAGTGTAAAAAAATCATCATGAACTTGTCAAGTTAAACATGAATGCATGCAAATGTATTGGGATGAGCTTATACTTGACATCAGATAGGGGACTTAGATTTAGTACCTTAGGCATGAATAGAGTGGAGTGGATAAGGATATTGCTTTTGCATGTCCGCTTCGGCCTCCTAAGTAGCACTTTCAACTTGTTGATTCCTCCAAAGGACCTTAACATAAACCACATCCTTGTTTTTTAACCTCTTCACTTGTCTATCCAAAATCTGAACTGAAACCTCTTTATAAGACAATGGTATTCAACAAAACCCACAACATACAAGAAGCACATATGCATTAGGGTCACCCACACATTTCTTCTACACGGATACATGAAACATAGGACGAACTAAATCCATCTCACTAGGCAACTCCAACTCAAAAGCTACCTTGCCAATCATCCTCATCACTCTATAAGGACCTACATATCTAGGACTTAACTTACCCTTCTTACCAAAATGAACGACACTCTTCATGGCTGAAACCTTCAAATAGACCCAATCGCCAACTTTGAATTCTGGATCCCTTCTTTTCACATCGGCATAGGACTTTTGGAGACTTTGGGCTGTCTTCACCTTTCTCTAATCATTCTAAATTTTTCAAGAGCCTCCATAACCAAATCTGGTCCCAATAAAGCCACCTCTCCAATCTCAAACCACCCAATCGGTGATCTACAACGTCTACTGTAGGGAGCCTCAAAAGGAGCCATATCAATGGTAGAATGATAACTGTGGTTATAGGAAAACTCAATCAATTGATGATGATCATTCCAACTACCCTTAAGATACAATACACAAGCCCTAAGCATATCCTCAAGTGTTTGTATAGTTCTTTCGGCTTAGACATCCGTTTGAGGGTGAAAGGTCGTATTAAGTTTAACTTTTGTACCAAGACCCCTTTGGAAGGACCTCCAAAAATGTGAAGTAAATTGAGCACCACGATCCGATATGATGGAAAAAGGAACCCCATGAAACCTCACCAATTCATGAGTGTACAACCTAGCATACTCTTCATCCCCATATGTGGTCTTAACTAGTACAAAGTGAGCTGATTTCATCATCCTATCAACCATAACCCAAATGGAATCAAAACCCTTTCCAGTCTTGGGCAACCTAACCACAAAATCCATATTAATCTCCTCCCACTTCCAAGTAGGAATCTCTATGTCTTGGGCTATGCCACCTGACCTTTGGTGCTCGACTTTGACTTGTTCACAACTATGACAACCGGAAACAAATTTAGCAATGTCCCTCTTCATGCCTCCCCACCGATACACATCCCTCAAATATCTATACGTTATAGTAGACCTAGGGTGTATAGAATAGGAAGAACCATGAGCCTCTTCAAGAATCTTTTCTCTCAAGCCATCAACACAAGGCACACAAAACCTACCTTGGTATCTACGAGTACTATCTCTCCCTTTGGAGAAAACTTCCACCTTACCATCTTTTACTAATGCCTTCGAATCAAACAAAACAGGGTCAAGACCTTGCTTAGCTTTCACCTCCTCAACCAATGAAAATTTAGAACTATCAACAACAACACCACTACCATTATCACCCTCTTCCAACCTAACTCCCAATTTAGACAACCAATGGACCTCCCTAGCCACTCCTTTGTCACCATCATCAACATGAGCTAGGCTACCCATAGACACCCTACCCAAAGCATCGGTCACTACATTAGCCTTACCGAGATGATAACACAGACTCATGTCATAGTGCTTAAGAAGTTCTAACCACATTTTTTGACTCAAGTTGAGATCTATTTGAGTGAAAACATATTGAAGACTCTTATGATCAGTGAACACATCAACATGCATCCCATAAAAATAGTGATGCCAAATCTTTAATGAAAATACCACGAAGTACAGTTCAAGATCATGAGTAGGATAATTCTTTTCATGCACTTTCCATTGTTTAGAAGCATAGTCTATCACGTTACCATTTTTCATTAGAACACAACCCAAACCAACTCTAGAAGCATCACTATACTCAACAAATCCTTTTAGACCTTCCAGTAGTGACAATAGAGGAGCGGACACAAGCTTATCTTTCAATATTTGGAAATTCTTTTCACACTCATCGATCCACACAAATTTTTCTTTCTTTTGAGTCAAGTTGGTCATAGTAGAAGCAATACAAGAGAACCCATTTACAAACCTCCGATAGTAACCCACTAAGCCCAAGAAGATCCTAATATATGATGGGGTCAATGGTCTAGGACAATTTCTAATCACATCCATCTTTTTTATGATCCACCTTAATAACATCCCCCGACATCATTATCGTGACCCTATTAAGTTGCCGGTAGTCAATAAACATTCTAAGAGGCCCATCCTTTTTCTTCACAAACGACACCGGTGTACCCCAAGGTGATTGACTAGGCCTAATAAAACCCTTCTCCAACAAATCCCTCAATTGATCCTTCAACTCCTTTAACTCCATCAGGGCCATGCGCTAAGGGGGAATAGAAATGGGTTGAGTATAAGGAAGGATGTCTATACCAAACTCTATTTCACTTTCGGGGGGTACACCGGGAAGGTCATTTGGAAAGACATCAAGGAACTCATTTACCACCGGAACCAACTCTATAGGAAGGACCTTGGACTCCATATCTGTTACCCTCATAAGATAATAGAGATACCCCTTAAAGACAACTTACGGGCTTTAATGCAAGAGATGAATCTACCCTTGGCCACTACATCATGACTGTCCCCACACAAGAACGCGTTCATTTAGAAATTGAAATTTGACCCTACAGGTTCTACAATTAATCGAGGCATAGTATCATGCAAACAATTCATCCCAAGAATGACATCAAAATCGACCAAATCCAGCTCAACAAGATCACAAGGCAATATTTTATGGAAGATACAAATGGGACAATTTCTATACGCCTTTCTAGAAACAATAGATGCACCAATAGGAATAGACACCTCATAAGACGCACAAAACAATTCGGGCTCAACATGAACATTTTTGGCAACAAAGGGGGTAACAAAAGAAAGAGTGGCACCCGGATCAATCAATGCATACACATCAAAATCAAAGTCTTTTAACATATCGATGAAGACATCGGGAACCTCCTCAATCCTTTGCTCCCTAGGAGGGTATAGAACCAGTTGTGCATTGGGGCCCCATCTTGTTGGCCACTTCTCCCAAAAGGAACCACATTAGCTCTTTGTGGATGAACCTCCTTGCCCTTGTTGTAATTCGAGGGCAATCCATTTCCTTATGTCCAACTCTCCCACAACCATAACAAGCATTTGTATCCCTCAAGCAGGGGCCACTATGTTCCTTACCACATTTCAGAAACCCACCATTAAGAACCACATCCCCAGCACCTTGGGCCCTTGGAAAGTGATAGGCAACCCTCTTATTAAATGCATGCGAAGACCCTTGGCCTTGATGGAACTGACCACCCTTTCAACCTTGAAATTTTCCCTCAAATGGGTCCTCTTAGCCTCATTACTCCTCCTTTTCCTTAATTTTCCTCCTTCATTTATTTGGTATAGGTTATTAAACGGGAAAAATCCATGTCACTAATCAATATAGTGGACCGGTATTCCTCACTCACCAAATTGGATACACCCATCACGAACTTGTTAATTCTAGTACTTGGATCGGTAACCAAGTGGGGAGTATATTTAGAGAGTTGATTGAACTTGAGGGCATACACCCTCACACTTATGGGCCCTTGTCTCAAATTTATAAACTCTACCAATTTGGCTTCCTTAAGCTCAAGAGGGAAGAACCGACTAAGAAAAGCCGCCTTCAACTCCTCCCATAATACCATATTATTGATTTCCTTCTCCTCCTTCCATTGGTTAAAACAAATTTGTGCTAGCCCTTTGAGTTTGTAGGCCACCAACTCCACTTTCTCCTCTGATCTAACACCCACGATAACTAATACATTGTGGACCTCATCAATGAATTCTTGAGGGTCCTCATCTAACTTAGACCTATAGAATACCAATGGGTTCATCCTCATGAAGTTTCTCACCCGAGATACCAGTAGGAGCATGAGGGGATTGGGCCCCTTGATTGACTTGATTTGCTACAACTTATGCTAGCACAGTGAGAGCATCCCAGAGCACACCATGAGCCAGTTGTTCTTCGCGAGTGTCGACTCTCCTTCCTCTCGTGTCAGGCATGATCTAGAATAACAAAGAACAATCATTTTGGGGAAAACCTTACTTCAACTCTATAGCATGACTTGGAACATGAAGAAGGGAAATATTTCCTAAAACGCCGTATAACCTCTTGCTCATAGTTGTGGTGCCCAACACAACTACGAACAACACTTTAATCGACGCGGTTGGATGCCAAGGACCATTAACAACCTAGGGATCTGATACCAAGTTTGTCACGACCCAAGCCTAGGGTACAGAAATAACACAGTGCATAGGGAACCCGAAGGGTCCCCGAGCGAGCCTCTTATCATATCATTACACATCCTTGGTCATAGAAGCAATAAAATGACAACAAGAGATAGTAAATAGGGATAGCTGGGGCTAAGGGAAATCTTTCATATCATAAACATTAAGATTCAAGAGAGTCAGAACTTATGGCATTATACATAACATGTCCAATAACACCTCCACTACATAGATAAGAGTGGGGCCAAGACAAGAAACTAGGCTCACCCTCATAGTCAATACATACATAAAATAAAGATACTCTTAGAACATAGCATGAGCTCATAAACATTGTCTCCGAAATAGAGGACTCACCAAATAGCTTGAGAGAATTCATACTAGCCACGTGGAAGAAGATGCTCAAGCGGCGCTTCGATTCCTACATAGTGACATCATGTAGGCATAGAATATTTGTTAATGCATTTGAATATACTAGTATTTAGGATGTAATGCATCAATAGATAGACAACTTAGTCAGAATGCATAGTTAGATAATAGATGAGCATATAACAATATGTCATGCATGGTAGATGCTTGAAGTAAATCATGCTTACATAAAACATAATACATTTGCAAGGAGAGACCATTAATAGTGAATATCCAAGTCCTACCACCTCCTTGGAGAGGCGAATGAGGTACAAACCCCTCAATATGGTTGATGAGGTACAAACCCCTCAACATGG
>JAABOM020059906.1:0-12338 GCA_011800125.2 Solanum clarkiae
GGGAGTCAACCTGTTCTTCAGGCCAAAGGGTGTAGGTTCAGGTAAATCTTAATTTTGCATGTTTAATTTTCTTGTCATGCTTGTTTTCTTCAGTTCCAACTTATTTTGCTCAGAAGTTTGAATTCAATTTAACCCGGTGTTCTCCAATAACCTATTCTATTTTTCATGCAGCAACTGGGTGTGTTGTGCAATTTGTGATTTTGGGAGTAAAACTGTTCTTCAGGCTAAAGGGTGTAGCTTCAGGTAAATGTTAATTTTGTATGTTTAATTTTTGTTCAATTTAATCTGGTGGTCTTCAATAATCTATTATATTTCGCATATCGTAAATGACAAATTTAATTTTAAAAGTTGTTTAAAAATTCTTTAATGGAGTTTGGTTCTATAGTTTCTTCTATTATTTTCACTTTTATAGTGTGAGAGATTTTCAGTTCGCGTTTATGCTGAATGTGATGTCGATCTAAGGGGCTTGCCGAAAAGATTGTTGTCTTCTGTTCTTGCTCTCTCCTCTTTATAGACTTAGATTAGTACACAATAATTTTGTTCAATTTCATTGTCTACGCAAAGAACTTTTAATTCTTTCAAGCCTTCCGTCTTTCCACGCTTTAATTTAGAAAATTCAATTTCCTACTGACAGTTCTTAAAGAATGCACCTGACGATTCCAAGGAACTGATATTACCTTGTTGAATAATCCTCTTTAAATAGAATTAAGAAACTAAGTACACAAGATAAAATACAGAACTACTTACATGAGCTGTAAAAAGAGAACCAGAATCATTCAGTGTTGCAGAATGCCAATTCAAAGCACTTGTGAGGGCTTGCAACCTTTAAGAAACAGTTCTAACTTACCCTCATACTAGAATCAGATCAATTCTAGTGAAGTACAATGATACATACCAGTAATATTTTATGTTAGAAAAACATTGGCAGGGTTGTCTCAACAAGTTTGAGGGCCTAAAGCCAAACTTCATAGAGGGGCCTCATATATAAGTTGAATAATTATAAAATAAGTGTAATCCTACAAATGAGATCCGGAAGTAGGATATATACACGGACATTATGAAGTTAGACTATCAACAATATAAATTTTCAATGAAAAACATATAACAGAGTTAGAATAATAAAATCTAACTCAAAAATTTAAAACTTTGTATTATGATATTCAAATAGTGTTGCCCTGAATAAGTTAATATAGTGATCATTAAAGTAGTGTTGATTAATTTTACTGATTGAAATTTGAAGAAGAAACAACAAAATAAATTTGGTCTTTTGATAAACACATAACAGTAGATTTTCTATAATGTAGAAAACTTAACTGTTTGAAAGACTTAAGAATATTCAATAATGAGATAATAAAAATAGCAAAAGGAAAATTAAAAAAATGGAAGAAATAAATGATTTTAAGACTTTTATTAACAATATATAAATTATTGTTTTCCTTAAAATGTATATATATGTTCCTTTCCCTTAAAAAAAATAAATATAAGAATAATAATATTGATTTATGATAACCATCATAATATAAATGAGACAACAAAATAGATAGTTACATTAGAAATGATGCTACAATTAACTAAACACTATTTCATTTCTCAATTATTAAAATGATCTTCATATTATATTTTCTATTCAATTTTTTCAAAATTATCAATACATGAAATTCTTTTAATAATATCACGTATATATACATTTTTTGAGAGAAAGTAGGGGCCCAAAAAAATAGGGCTCCAAGCTATTGCTTTAGTGACCTTATGGTCGAGACGACCCTGGACATTGGCTAGGAAGAACAAATAGCTAATCTCAAAATCAATACAAATCACCTTTAGAATAGACAAATCAAAGCCATTTTTATTTAAGACATAGCGATGTTGAGAGGCCATTGATGAATCTAACTTCCAAAGACTTCATAGCAGCCACATCACACTTTGGGAAAGAGTAACTGTTAGCTAGAGGATTACCAACAAAGTAACACTAATAAGCATCATCCATCGCATTCCAATAGTGCATAGTTGGAGCTCAATATGAAATTCTATTATCATAATTTTAAATCACCATTTGAACATGTGATTTCTATCCAAATAAGCTGAAAGGATCTATCTTTTCCTGCTGTTCCAACACTCAATGGAGTAACAAGGTGTAAGAGCAAATCTTTAACTTTTCTATCCGTTAGAGTAACATCGAGTAAAAAGCTTTACAATGACACCTCACAGAATTGTCTTCAAAGCAGAGTGGTTATTTTCTGAGGTTCTGTACTATTCCTCATACTTCCCGGCTGTGAAACTATCCCTCATACATTCCTGCTGTAAACATGACTTTAGATCACCAGTTGACAATGCGATTTCTATCCATATAAATTGAAAGTATCTACCTTTTCCCGTTGCTCCAACACTCAATGGAGTAACAAGGTGTAAGAGAAAATCTTAAACTTCTCCGTCAGTTAGAGTAACATAGAGTAAAAAGCTTTACAATGGCGCCTCACAGAATTGGCTTCAAAGTAGAATCTCCTTCCTTGAATTGAGAAATTAAATTATCATGCTCATGTCTTGCATCATCCTTTTCAATCAAATTTTCTTCATTATCATCCTCATGTCTTGTAAATTTTTGTCAGAAACAGTTTCATAAATCGCAGAAGAGACTATCTCCTTCGTAGCAGCTTCTTCGCTACTGTCTACACGTACAACATTATCTTCACCTCCAAATAAAGATCCAACTTGTCTATCTTCAATCTCATCCAATCCAGAGTTATCATGAAAAATTGAGTCTTTCCCACTTCTACAAGGAGATTGTACTTCAGTTCCAGTATAGCTTACAACTTCCTTCAATTTAGTTTTAACTGGCAAATCACCCCCCACAGAAACATTACCTGTATCAGTAACATTTACATTGTCCTAACCTGCATCCTCTGTAGATGCTTCCTATTACCATTGTCTTGCATCATTTAGTTGAACTTGCGAAGCTTGAAATTGATATTTTCTGTTATCTTCCAAAACAATATCAGAAATGTCGGCATTGGTGCGAGCTGGGGCGAACAACAAGAAAAAGACAGAAAAATTAAGTATTCTTCCAAAACTAAGAGGCATTTCACCGATTTAACAATCTTTACATGACAAATACAGTTGCAAAACAACAAAAATAAAAATTCAAAAATCAGATCTTTCATATTTTTCGAGATCCACCCTACAATATGGGAGTAAAAAAGCCAAAATAAGTGATTTCAGCCCTTATAATAAGAAAATAAATTCTTGAACCATTTCACGCTCATGTCACATCGAGGTACTGCAGAAAAAAAGTACACTTGGTTCACTATTTAAATAAGTCGAAAAGATCTACTCTTTTCCCATTGCTCCAATACTCAGTGAAGTAACATTGAGTAAAAGGAAATCTTAAACTTTTTTATTGGGTTACTTTTCTAGAACTTCTTCAAGCATACACTCTTATCCTCCACGTCTATTTGCATCAAAACTTTATCCACACCAATCCATATTGCAAGAGAAATTATTTAAACCCCTGGCATCCAAAACCAATTCACAGTAATAGCTACAAATTACAACTTAAATGGTTAATAAAACAGAAAAAAAAAAAGAATCAAGACTCACAAGAAATAATCCAAAGAAAAGTATAGCAACTGTGAAATACTAAATAATAAGCAAAACCATTAACCACCAAAAAATCCATTTCTAAGAACTTAACAAAGCTTACCCTGTGGCTGGTGCTATTGGCGTTCAAAATAATCTGAATTGAATTTAATTTCCAATAAATTAAATTATTGATTCTCATAAATATAAAGTTTAAGCTCACTGGAAATTGAACTATCGTTTGCATAATGTTTAACTAGATCTTGCGTCAGCTAACACATAATTATTGATACCCAATTAGTATTCAAAAGTTCAAATTTCACATAAGGTTGCATACCACTCATAAATGCTAGGTAAACCAAAGAATAGCAACACATAATCAATTAGCACATCACTTTGCTCTTGCACAATTTCTCCAAGCACATTCTGTTCACCTCTTCCTGATGCTTTGACCACTGGACTAACATTAAAAACAAAACATAGACTTTTGTTGTTAAAACTTATAGTCTTGGAACCCTTTCGTCCATTTTCCCCTTATATTAGAAAAACCTTTTTCTCTTATTTTTATGGCAATTTAGATTTTGCATTACTAATGTCACGATCCAAGTCTAGGGCCTAGATGTGACATGACGAATGGGAACCCGAAGGGACCCAAACAAGCTTCATAGCATAGCAATCACACATTCTTGGTCGTAGAAGCAAAGTAAACAACAATTCGAGATAATAAAAGGGAAATCAGTACTAAGGAAAGTCTTTGATAGCATAAAACATAGAAGAGTCAAAGCTAATAGCATAAGTACATCATTCGTTCCAACACCACCTCTAATAATAGATTGGAGCAGGGGTCAAGACACTTTTTTCTGGGCTCACTTTCCTAGTATCAAGAGTTCAACATAAAGAGAAAACAAGTGACAAGAGTAAGATTGCTAATGTCCCCGAACTTGAGGGCTCACCAAAGCTCTTCTTCCAAAATGCCAAGACTAGCCACGTGGAGGATGATCAAGAGGTGCTCCGGTAACATCATGTAGGCATAGAGTATGCATTAGTACGTTTGAAGGTACTAAGTATGTAGGATGCAATGCAACAAGACATAGGCAACATAGTCAAAATGCATATCATAAGCAATGGACAAGTATAATAACAATATGACATGCTTGATCAATGCTTGAAGTAAAACATGCTTGTAAAACATATAGCTTAAGGATATAGATTACATGTGTAGGAAGAGACCATCATCATAGACCAAGCAAGCTATTACTTAGAATTCAAGGCATGTCACCCCCTTGGAAGGTGATTGAGGTATCTACCCCTCAACATGGTAGATGGACATATCACCCCCCATCAAAGTGGTCAAACTATATACCCCTCAACATGGTAGATGGGCATAACACCTCCCATCAAAGTGGTCAAGGTATATACCCCTCAACATGGTAGATGGGGATATCATCCCCCATCATAGTAGTCAAGGTATATACTCTTGAACATGGTAGATGGGCCTAGCACCCCCCATCATAGTGGTTGAGGCATGTCACCCTCTCAACAAGGTGTGGCCAACTTGCAACACTATAGATACTTTTCATGAATTCAATACATACTACAATCCCTTCATTATCATAGAGTCACTTAACTTGTAAACCATATCATAGACCATCAATAACCCAAGAATTCATGTCAAGACATTTAATCAAACACTTGGCTGGTGTGTAGTGCTAGTTCAAAATCATGTAATTCAAGAGTGAAATCATGTGAGAAAACTCAATGTAAATCAACCCACCAACACATAGTAAACCCTCATTTAAGATAGCTTGAAATCCCTCATCAAACCTCATAATAAATTATAGTTTCATAGCTTAAAACATGCATAGTCATAATAGAAAAAATACCTCATAGTATAAGCTTGAAATAGGTAGACATGTGTTTCCAATCATCATTTCATAAAACCCAATATAATTTGTAATTATAATTCACAATAAGTAATACCCATAAGTAATACAACTTGAAAACATGCTATTTTCATAAAAAGGAAGGTTGGGCACCACGAGTGAAAGAACTCAACGGTTGAAACACACATACCTTGAATTTAGGGATTCCATTGATGTAGATTTGAATGAGAACTTGAAGCTTGAATGAAGTTCTTGATATCTGGAATTAAGCTTGGGACACTTGAATTTGGATGAAATATTTGGTTAAGTGTTAGATAGGGTTTTGAGAGTGTCTTGAGTGATATAGAGTTGAAAAATGCTAAGTATAGGTGTTTTTTACGTATAGGTGGGCATGGGGCCAAGACCCCAATGTGTTAGGCCAAAAATGAAAAATTAAGGAAGTTACAACACTACTCCATGTCGCAGAGCCGTCGTGAATAGTTTCTGAAATTACAAATTTGGTGAAAATCGTTTTTCGCTATGGGCCTTCTAAAATCCGAGTTATACCTATTCCCCACTCAATTTTGCCCCCTGATCAAGAATATAAAGTTGGATTTTTGATATCACGCACGAATTTTGAGATACATGAAAATTACGATTTATGGATATTTTCGAAGCACATTTTTTGGGGTATTTTTGAGGTGTTTCAACATCTCCCCCTTGGGAACATTCGTCCTCGAATGTCAAAGAAGCGTATATGAGAGAGGTGATCATGAGGATTTCATCTTGACATAGGAATGCAACAAATGCATTGAAACATCGTTTCAAAAACTTCAACATGAATGTCAAAATCACCATAAACTCGTCAACATAAACATGAATGCACGCAAATGACATAAGGGCTGAAACTTAAGACTTGAAATCATATAGGGGTCCTAAATTAGTACGTTAGGCTTGAGTAGAGTGGAGGAGACATGGATATCGCTTTCTCATGTCTGCCTCAGCTTCCCATGTTGCACTCTCAACTTATTGGTTTCTCCAAAGAACCTTGACAGAAGCTACATCCTTGTTTCTCAACCTCTTCACTTGTCTATCCAAGATTTCTACCGGAACTTCCTCATAAGTCAAATTATCTTCCACCACACCCACAACATCCAAAGGTACAATAGCACTTGGGTGACCCACACACTTTCTCAACATAGACACATGGAAGACCGAATAAACTATATTCATTTCAATGGGCAACTCCAACTCATAGGCCACCTTACTAATCCTCCTTAACACTCTATAAGGACCCATAAACCTTGGGCTCAATTTACCTTTCTTGCCAAATCGGATCATACCCTTCATGGGTGAGACTTTCAAATAAACCCAATCACCAACCTTGTATTCAAGATCTCTTCTTCTCACATCGAAATATGACTTTTGTCTACTTTGGGCTATTTTCAATCTCTCCCTAATCAACCTCACCTTTTCCAAGGCTTCCATAACTGAATCTGGACCTAACAAAGCCATCTCCCCCACCTCAAACCATCTAACCGGGGGCCTACAACTCCTACTATAAAGAGCCTCAAAAGGAGCCATACCAATACTTGAATGATAACTATTATTGTAAGAAAACTCAATAAGTGGAAGATGTTCATCCCAACTATCCTTAAACTCCAAAACACAAGCTCTAAGCATATCCTAAAGAGTTTGGATAGTTATTTCGGCTTGGCCATCCATTTGAGGATGGAAGGCTGTGCTAAGCTTAACCTTGGTACCAAGACCTCTTTGGAAAGACTTCCAAAAGTCAGAAGTGAATTGAGTATCATGATCCTATATGATAGACAAAGACACTCCATGCAATCTAACCAACTCACGTATATACAACTTAGAATAATCTTCGGCACCATAAGTAGTTTTGACCAGCAAGAAATGAGCCGACTTTGTCATTCTATCAACCACAACCCAAATAGAATCAAAATGCTTCCTAGTCTTAGGCAATCAAACCACAAAATCCATGTTGATTTCCTTCCACTTCCAAGTAGGAATCTTTATATCTTGCGCTAGGCCATTCGACATTTGATGTTCGGCTTTTACTTGTTGGCAATTGTGACATCTGGATATGAACTCGGCAATGTCTCTCTTCATACCACCCCACCAATACACTTCCCTCAAATCTCTATACATCTTTGTAGAACCGAGGTGAATAGAATAGGAAGAATTATGAGCCTCATCTAAAATCTTTCTTTTCAAGTCATCAATACTAGGCACACAATCTACCTTGGTACCTAACGGCACTATCTCCCCCTTGGGTGAAAACCTCCACTTACCATCTCTCACCAAGGCCTTCAACTCTAGCAAAGCGGGGTCAAGATCTTATTTTGCCCTTACCTCCTCAATCAATGAAGACTTAGAACCATCAACAACCACTACACAACCATTATCAACTTCTTCCAACCTAACCCCTAATCTAGCCAGCCGATAGACCTCTCTAGCCGCCTCTTTGCCACTACCATCAATATGAGCTATGCTACCCATGGACACCCTACTTAGAGTATCGACCACAACGTTAGCATTGTCGGAGTGATAATGCACACTTATATCATAATCTTTAAGAATTTCTAACCACCTTCCTTGTCTCAAGTTAAGATCTTTTTGGGTAAACACATATTGGAGACTCTTATGATCGGTGAACACATCAACATAAGCCCCATACACATAATGACGCTATTCCAAAGCAAATACCACGGTCGACAATTCAAGATCATGGGTGGGATAATTCTTCTCATGCACCTTAACTTGTCTAGTGGCATACACTATTACCTTACCGTTTTGCATCGGAACACACCCTAAAACGATTCTAAAGGCATCACAATATACAACAAACCCTTCCAACCCTTCTAGTAGAGACAAGATAAGAGCGGAGATAGGCTTATCATTCAAAGTTTGAAAACTCTTTTCACACTCATTGGTCCACATAAATTTCACCTTCTTTTGAGTCAACTTAGTCTTGGGACTTGGGAGAAGCAATAAAAGAGAACCATTTACAAACTTCCGGTAATAACCCGCCAAACCTAAGAAATTCCTAATATCCGATGGAATTAAAGGTTTAGGCCAATTCCTAATCACCTCCATCTTCTTAGGCTACACCTTAATACCATCACCTGATACCACATGCCCTAGAAAAGCAACCTCTTTCAACCAAAATTCACATTTTTGATTTGTAGCATACAACCTCTCCTCCCTCAAGATTTGCAACACCACCCTCAAGTGATTCAAATGATCCTCCTCACTATAGGAATAAATCAACATGTCATCAATAAAAACCACCACACAAAAGTCAAGGTAGGGTTTAAAAACCCTATTCACAAGATCCATAATATAGCCGGTGCATTAGTCAACCGAAAAGACATAACCACAAACTCAAAATGCCCATACCTAGTCCGAAAAGTCATCTTGGGAATGTCACACTCCCTCACTTTCACTTGGTGATACTCAGACCGAAGATCAATCTTAGAGAAGTGACTAGCCCTTTGAAGTTGATCAAAAAAGCCATCAATCCTTTGTAGAGGGTACTTATTCTTTATGGTGACTCTATTAAGTTGCCGATAATCAATATATATTTTAAGAGAACCATCCTTCTTCTTCACTAACAACACCGGTGCACCTTAAGATGATTGACTAGGCCTTATAAAACCCTTTTCCAACAAATCTCTCAATTGCTCTTCCAACTACTTCAACTCCTCTAGGGCCATACAGGTAAGAGGGAGTTAGAAATGGGTTGAGTGTCATGAAGAAGGTCTATACCAAAGTTGATTTCCATTTCGGTAGGAACACCGTGAAGCTCATTAGGAAAGACATCAAGAAACTTGTTAACCACCGGAATCGACTCTATGGAAAGAACCTTGGACTCAACATCCCTAACCCTCACAAGATGATAGAGGCAACCCTTAGAAATCAACTTTTGGGCTTTAGTGCAAGAAATAAATCTACCCTTGACCACCACATCACAACTTTTCCACTCAAGGATGGGCTCATTAGGGAATTGGAACTTGACCCTATGGGTTCTACAATCAATAGAAGCATAATATGCATGTAACCAATCCATCCCAAGAATGAAATCAAAATCCAACATATCTAATTCAACAAAATCACAAGGCAAGATTTTATGCAAAATGAACACGGGACAATTTGTATAGACTCTTCTAGCAACAACAGATGAACCAATAGGAGTAGACACTTCATATGATTTGCACAATAATTCGGGACTAACATGAAGCTTCTTGGTAACAAAAGGAGTAATAAAAAAAAGACTGACAACCTAATCTATCAAAGCATACACATCAAAATAAAAAACCTTTAACATACTGGTGACGACAGCGAGCACCTCATCCACCCTTGGTCTCCCCTGAAGAGCATAAAATCGATTTTGCCTTCTTGTTGGCATCCTCTCCTATTTGGACCCACATTTGCACCTTAGCCTTATGGACGACCATCTCTACCCTTGTTTCGATTACGAGGACAATCAATCACCTTATGACCCACTTTACCACAACCATAGAAAGCATTAGTGTCCTCAAAACATGGGCCATTATGGCCTCTACCACATCCTGGGCACATAGGGTTAGACACTACACTACCACTACCTTGGACCCTTGGGTTTTCATTAGCAAACCTTCTATTAGGAGCACTGGATGACCTTGCCGTTAAGGAAACCGACCACCCTTAAGACTTTGGAACCTACCTTCAGAACGAGCCCTCTTAGCCTCACCACTTTTTCTTTTTCTAAGCTTTCCCCCTCTAGTTATTCGACATAATTCATGAGGCGGGGTAAATCCATATTACTTACCAACATGGCGGTTTGACACTCCTCATTAACCAAGTCGGACACACTCGACAGAAATGTTTTTATCCTAGACCTCAGCTTGACAACCAATTGTGGAGCATACTTGGAGAGTTTGTTGAACTTGAGGGCATACTCCCTCACACTCATGGAACCTTGATTGAGGTTCATAAATTTCGTTATTTTGGCCTCCTTTAGCTCTGTAATGAAAGAACCGGTTAAGAAATGCCGCCTTGAACTTTTCAGAAAGGATGACATTATTGTTCCCCTTTTCCATCTTCCATTAGATGAACCAAATTTGAGCCACTCCATCGAGTTGATAGGCCACCAACTCCGCCTTTTCCTCTAAATTAACCCTTATAATAGACAACATATTATACACCTCGTCAATAAAATCTTGAGGATCCTCATCCATTTTAGACCCATGGAACTCCGATGGGTTATTCTAGTAAAATCCCTCACCCTTGAGGCCGGAGTGGGCGCATGAGGGGATTAGGCCCCTTGGTTGATTTGATTAGTCATGGCATAGTCCAACATGGTAATAGCATCTCGAAACTTTTTATGAGCCACTCTCCCATCTTGAGGAGCTTGAGGAGCGGGAGGAGCCGGTTGTTCCTCGGGTGTACGGGCTATTCTTCCTCTTAAAATTGACATAATATAGAATAATAAAGAACATTCCTTAGGGGAAAACCTTACTTTAACTTCTATAGCATGACATAGATCATGAAGAAGGAAAACATTTCCTAGAACACCTCATATCCTCCTACTCATAGTTGCGGTGCACTTCACAACCATGAACAAGACTGTAATCGACGCGGAGTGTTGGATTCCAAGGACCATTAACAACCTAGTACTCTGGTACCATATTTTTCATGAACCAAGCTTAGGTCCTAGACGTGACACGACGAATAGGAACCAAAGGGACCCAAACAAGCCTCTTACCATAGCTATTACACATCCTTGGTTGTGGAAGAAAAGTAAACAACAATTCAAGATAATAAAAGGAAATTGGGACTAATAGAAGTCTTTGATAGCTTAAAACATAGAAGAGTCAAAGCTCTTAGCATAAGTATATCTTTTGTTCCAATAACACCTCTAATCATAGATTGAAGCGGGGGCCAAAATACTTTCCGGGCTCAGCCTCATAGTGTCAAGAGTTCAACATAAAGAGAAAACAAGTGACGAGAGTAAGATAGCTAATGTCCCTGAACTTAAGAACTCACCAAAGCTCTTCTTTCAAAATGCCAAGACTAGCCACGTGGAGGATGATCAAGAGGTGCTCCGGTTCCTACATGGTAATATTATGTAGGCATAAAATATGCGTTAGTACATTTGAAAGTACCAAGTATGTAGGATACAATGCAACAATACATAGGCAGCATAGTCAAAATGCATAATCATAAGCAATGGACAAGTATAATAACAATATGACATGCTTGATCAATTCTTGAAGTAAAACATGCCTGCAAAACATATAACTTAAGGATATAGATTACATGTGTAGGAAGAGACCATCATCATAGACAAAGTAAGCTATTACTTGGAATCCAAGGCATGTCACCCCCTTGGAAGGTGATGAGGTATCTACCCCTCAACATGGTAGATAGGCATATCACCCCCCATCAAAGTGGTCAAGTTATATACCCTTCAACATTGTAGATGGGCATAACACCCCCCATCAAAGTGGTCAAGGTATATACCCCTCAACATGGTAGATGGGCATAACACCCCCCATCATAGTGGTTGAGGCATGTCACCCCCTCAACAAGGTGTGGTCAACTTGCAACACTATAGATACTTTTCATGAATTAAATACATACATATAATCCCTTCATCATCATAGAGTCACTTAACTTGTAAACCATATCATAGACCATCAATAACCCAAGAATTCATGTCAATATATTTTATTAAACACTTGGCGGGTGTGTAGTGCTAGTTCAAAATCATGCAATTCAAGAGTGAAATCATGTGAGAAAACTCAATGTAAATCAACCTACCAACATATAGTAAAACCCTCATGCAAGATAGCTTGAAATCCCTCATCAAACCTCATAATAGATTATAGTTTCATA
>JAABOM020059907.1:0-12336 GCA_011800125.2 Solanum clarkiae
TATCTCCTTTTTATATTAATAAATATCATAAAAATATTATATTTGAGGAATTTGAGTTTTTACAAGTATTATATTTAAAGTAATTTCGTTTTAACAACTTATCTCCTTTTTATATTAATAAATATCATAAAAATATTATATTTGAGGAATTTGAGTTTTTACAAGTATTATATTTATGAAAACCATTAATAAAAAATAGTTTTAAATACAAAAAATGGATTATTACACTAAATATGTTTGAACCCGTTATAACTTATTAGTTATTAGAAATTTGATAAATAAATAAATTTAAATATAGACTAATAAAAAATGATAAAAACGACAAATGCAAGCTTAAAATACACTTATAATTTGAATGTTATCTTTTAATTATATTGATGTAAATGATAGAACTACTTAGTAATGATCACTGCTAAAAAATTTGAATTAGCACCGGATAAATTTTGTGGCTAAACAGTAAGATACATCGCTAAACTCATTTAGCAACAAATTTATATTAGCTAATAACAATTAGTGATGAAATAGAGATGAAATTAATAGCTAATTTCATATTTTTTTTAGAAGTGTAGATATTATTCAACATGAAAAATAAATAAATAAATATTATGTATGCAAATAATTTTTTATAATCAATTAAGATATATTACATACCGAACTTCATGTTTGCGTTTTTTTGGTTCTTATTTCTACTTGAGCAATAAATTTAAAATATTAATCTTTGAAATAGTAACACACAATGAATTGTGGTTATTATATAAGTGAATTCAATCTAATAAATAGATTAACTTTGCTTCTTAATAAATTTATGTTATTATATAGTGGTAAAAAATAAATTAAATGATAGATCACAAAATTTTCACAGTATAAAAGTGATTGTTCAAATAATTAATGCCAACAAAATGTAGGTCAAATTACTATATAATATATTTTACAAATATTTTCTTAAATAGGAAAAATAATAAAATATATTGGACTCATTTACAAGCCTTATATTATCTAGTGTGTGTTTGTGTGTGTAAGATTGGAATATTCACATAAATAACACATTATATATCTAATATTATACTTTTGTCATGCCTCGGGAGGGTACCCTAGACGTAACCGGCACCTAGAGACTATTGCTACTCCCCAAGCGAACCACTTGGTCTCATCACATTTATTCAACGATGAAATAAATATAATAAATCCTCTGAAGTAGGGGAGACTCACCAATTAGCTGAGCGTCTCAAATCCTCAACGATGCGTCTGTTGACGATTTCCAGATCTTGTATCTACATCATGAAACGATACAGTCCCAAAGAGGGACATCAGTACATGAAATGTACTGGTATGTAAAATAGCTGAGTGAAATCAAAACATGTAGAATAATATAGAAACAATATCAACTCAATATAGAAATCAATCAACATGTCAAATGTCTATCTAAAGAAAGAATAAAAAGTAAACGAGTGATCCATCAACCAATCAACTCATCAATCAAATCAGACTTATCTCAAAGGAACTCAACTCAACTCATCTCATCACATCACATCTCATCTCCATTCAAATTACTTATTTGGGAACTTTTTGGGAGTTTCTCTTAATCGACAACAACCACTTATGAGCCGGGGTTGTACAACAATCACGCTGATGTTACCATAGCCGTTCTGTATTTTCCAGGTAGAAAATGAATATGATCTACAAGGAATCTGAACTAAGCCATCCTGTATTATTTCCGGGATGTAAACTCGAGAGGGAATCATGAGATGTAATGGTTCAATCCTCTCCTACACTAGGCGGGCGTGGGTAATGAGTGCAAGTGGGACTCACTCTTATTTCGGTGCACAATACTCCTTTCAAGACTCAATGCTCATAAGACTCCTCATCACCATCTCAAGTAGCTTCATGGAGGCACTCATCATCTCAATTGGTCTCATGGAGATGCTCATTATCTCAATTAGTCTTATAGAGACTCTCATCATCTCGTCAACTCAAATTCAAGGGGTCCTCTATTATTTCAAGGACTTTAACATATCTCAATAAACTCAATTCTCATTCAAGTACTCATGGACTCAGATCATCAATTTAAAGAAGTCGTTTAGATAGAACATCAAAAACTCAATTATGAAGACTCATAGGATCATCAAGCTCAATTAACTCAACCTCATACTCACATCAAGATTTCCATCAACATACTCAAGTCAAGACTCTAGACTCTATCCCTAGATTCATTCATGCATGCTTTCAAAAGTTAACATATAGGGTTTATATAATATCTCACGAAAAATAATCAATTCAAGAAAATAGATTTATGATGATCATCAACATATGGAAATACATGTAATAAATACAATTTTCAAGAAAAATCAAGAAGGTATTTCAAGAAACATATATGAAGACTCATGGACTCTCAACTCATCTTTGACCATCTATGGGGAACATGGGAGAACAATCACATGCTTTTGTTTAGCCTTACATACCTGGAATGAAGCTTTACTGATCAATCTTCAAGAATCCTCTTTGAATTTCCCCCAATCAAGCTTCTGTCTTCTGATCTATCAAGCCCTAATCTTTCAATTGTTTAGAAAAGGACTTAGAATGGGGGTTAAGACCCTATTTATGCTTCAAGTCAATCTAATTTGATTGTGATTTGAGTTAAGGAGGGATTGAGAATTGATCGGAATGCCCCTCAAATTAAAGAAAAAAATTCAACTTCGGAATACCCAGTCCACGGACTGGACGCGCATTAGTTTATTTTTTGACTAAAAACTCAAAACGGGTATAAAAAAACTATTCTTATATGAAAAAACTATTCTTATATGAAATACACATAAAATGCATTTCATGAATGTGATTTATATGTAACTTTCGTAAATCGCTTTCTGATCAATTTTTTTAATTTCCGTTGAAAATATTAAAAAAATATATAAGTGTAGGTCCGCATCACAGGTGTGTCGCGCCTTAGGCATGCACCGATACTGTTTCAGAATTAATTATGAAAGATCGCTCTAAAATTCATCAAGACCATTTTCCTACTCAATTTTTCGTGCCAATCGCATATCCCATCTCAGATTTTTCATTAGAGCTTGGGAAGACGCGTTATGCGCATAATTCCATTCTAAGGGTATTTCGGTAATTTTATCGGGTGTTACATTATCTCCCCCTTGGGATCATTCATCTTCGGATGATGAGTAAAGGTGTATATCAAGGCACGAATAGACTCAAAACTCATCTCCTCATTCACATCTATCAATCAAACTCTCAATTCTATCTCAATCAACAATCAACTCTATTCGAACTCAAGCATAGACAATGGACTCAGGAAAAGACAATCAATTTAGTTAAAGGTAGGGAAATTACCTTTAATATTCTCATCATCAGGCACAAATAACAATCAAGACTTCTTTCAATATTCAATCAATCAATCTGAATAGTTGTAAGTCAGTCAGAATAGACAAATCAGTTCAGATCAAGAGTAGAGATACTCTTTTAGATATTTTCACCATTAAGCACAAACGGAACATCAAAACTCAATCAATTCAAAATGTTTAAACACTTTGACAATCAACCTTTCAAAATCAAGAAGGAAACCATCAACTCTAATGAAGAATGGGACCATCGCTACATAAGGCTTTATGTACAACTCTCAATCTTAGCACCTATCTCAATTGTGCTTCCTTTCATGACAATCTACTCTATCAACTTAAGCTTATAGCTCCTATTTAAATATCTGCCTTTCCACATTCTCTTATTTTATTCAAGCCTACTTCTGAGCTTCAAGGTGCTACTCTTAAGACGATCATATTCATTATAAGCTACTCAATACTTAGCTCTATACTTCCACATTGGCTTTCATTAAAAGATCACTAGTCCTCTTCACTACTTCACTATCATGAAGTCTTCGATAGTCTGTCATCAATACTCGCACAACAATAACCACACATTCAAGCCTATCACTCTAGCCACTTCAACTCTATCTTAGAATTTTCAAGCCTACTTAGCACCTCTACTTCCTCCACTTAATGAGCTCCCACTCAAAGACACACATCATACTCTTACCTATCTATTGCATGTAACAAAGTCTTATCTCTCTCCTTCTCCCTATCTCTACATGACACAACACCAATGTCGCAATAAGGATACATTCACTCCTCCTCATCTACCTTCATTCTCCATCTACTACTATCAGTATCTCTATTTGGACCAAGCGGGACTCGTCATCTCTACGTCCTACCATCATCAATGGCATAACAAGCTGAAGGTCACTGTATGCGTAAGATAATATCAGAATGAAGAACTCTCACTTTCTCCCATGAACCATCACTCCTCTACTATCATTGACATTTCTATCAAGACATGGGAAGACAAGATCACTCAAAGAACTTTGAACGACGATCATTAGCATGAATCAATTGAGAAATCTTGTTTGAGAACATTCATAATGAAGTACAATCTCTCTAGTTTATCAAAACTCATTCTGAGTTCACAGAACTACACGTAGTGTAAAACTTAGGTCACATCTTATTCAACATAGGGATGGAACCACTTAGATCCATGGGGTAAGATTAAAGTTAATGAATGAATTCATGGCTTCATCCTCACAATTCAACATGAATAATAATTAACAAATGGTATATGGGACTAGGCCATGGGCATGACAGTCGTATACCAGATGGGAATAAAGTATCATCTTCACTGAAGTATAAGAAATATATGAGATGTCAAAAGTTGATGCCTCATCCAAATTAACCTATCACCATCGAACACTCAAGATCTACTTCAATCTATCACATCACCATCTCCCCTTTAGCTCAAGGGTCATCTCTCGAGTTTTGCAAATCAATTCCCGCTACTAGGCTATAAGCATATATCTCCACACGATCGGGGAATTATTATTCACAAGAATAGGCGTCTTAATTTCTTCTATCATTCTATAGTCGCATAAATAAGCCACTAAGACTCTCTTCAAGGATAATACTCTTACTTTCCTCTTGTCTCTATGGAAATCTCTCTATATATTTGCTGCTCTTAATGGCGTACATAACCACTTATCCCAGCTCTTACAATCTAGCCTCTTCTTTTTATCTGCTAATGCTCAAATCTTGTGCTCCCATAAATTTAATTGTGTAAAACTCAGACTATCATGGAAAAACTCATCCTCATATATCCATAAGCCCCAATTTAATTGCTTGGGATGATAAGGGATGCTTACATCAGCCTACTCCACATTGAAAACTCAAATATACTATCTAGATTCTTATAGTAGTCATAGCTTAGAGCTTCACACATCTTTAGACAATCATGGGTACACATCTCAAGTTTCTTCTTATCAATTGAGCTATCTTCATCTCACTCGTCTTACTTAAGGGGAACTTGTACTCTTCCCATAGCATCACCTTCTTTACAACTTCGTACCACTTACCTATTCAGTCATATCTTCTTATCTGACCAAGGCTCATAAATCAATAAATCTCATGAACTCTCCCTTAAAATTCATAAGCCTAGTTTTGATCTATCACTTCAAAGGTGCTCTGTTTCCCCCTATTCAACATCTACGTTTCACCCTCAATAGTATGAATACTACAACGCATCAGCGTAAACTTTGTTCTAGTTTGGGCACGCTCTATCACATCCTAACACTAACTCTCTCTCTATATACCTCATCATAACAATCATAGGGTACTCATAACTTTTTTTTTATCAAACTTATGGCAATCAACTCGTCGTCTCATTGCTTACCTAATAGGTATATATATCTCTAATTACAAGCCCCAAATCAACTATCACTCTCACTATCTAAACTTTTTGTTCTATTATCATCATTCTAGCTCTGGAATGATAGCTCTACTCAAGGTGTATAAGACCTTACATCTTACTCTTAGGTGGTAACAATAAACTATTTATAGGCATAAGTTTCTCTCTCATGGGTAATATCGGAAGTAAATTTTGAATAAAAGGATCTCGGTACATCTAGAGCCAACTCAAATGTACAATTCATATGAGTAATAGTGCACTCTTTCTAGTAAATCAAATTAGCACACTAGTCGACCTCTCAAGCCTGGTGCAGTCTCTCTATCATTCTGATTACTTTATCGCAGGGAATCTCATCAATAAAAGTTTAAACATTACTATCTCTATCACCCTGGGGATGAGGCATAGTCGAAAGGTTTAGAGCATCGTACAAATCATCATAGACTTCTTAGGAAATAGCTCTATCGCACGATTTATAATATGAAAAAGGGAAACAATTCATAAATGTCCTATAGCCTCCAAATTATGGATGCGGAGCTCTTCACACTAATAATAAGGACTCTACTAGACACGACTTCATAGACTCCCTAAGACACTTGAACACTGTGCTCTGATACTATCTATAATGACATGGCCCAAAACTGTTATGTATTGTCCGCTTTTGGGCCTAGCCCATCACAGATTTGTCCCTTTGGGCTCACTCCAAAAGGCACCTCAGAGTATATAGACCAGTCATTTACTTATATACCGGGTATCTATCCTGTGCTTTGCCGATGTGGGACATCTCATCTTAAGATGAGTTGTTACATACATCCCCTCTATGGACTCAGCGTCCTCACTGAGGTTTGTCCCACCGCATGAGATTTTCCTAGATCCAACATTGAGATTTGCCCCACCTCACCTGGATTTGCCTAAACTTAGTTGAACTCTAGCCCCCACATCGATAAGGCTGACACAGAAGTGGCTCTAATACTATTTGTAACGACCTGACCCAACACTATTTCGTAGAAAAATAGTTTTTTCAACCTGTTTTGAGTTTTCAGTCAAAAAATAAACTAGTGTGCACCCAATCCGCGACGGTTGAAATTTTTTTCTTTTATTTTGAGGGGCATTCTAGTTAATTCTAAACCCCTCCTAAACTCAAATCATGATCAAATTAGGTCGTTTGGAAGCATAAATATGATTTTAAACCCCATTCTAAGTCCTTTTCTAAACAATTGAAAGATTAGGGTTTAAGAGATTAGAAGAGAGAAGCTTGATTGGGGAAAATTGAAAGAGGATTCTTGAAGATTGATTAGTAAAGCTTCATCCCAAGTATGTAAGGCTAAATGAAAGTATGAGATTGTTCTCCCATGTTCCCCATAGATGGTCATAGATGAGTTGAGAGTCCATGAGTCCCCATATATGTTTCTTGAAATATGTTCTTGATTATTTTCTTGAAAATTGTATCTATTACATGTATTTTCATATGTTGATGATCATCATAAACCTGTTTTCTTGAATTGATTATTTTTTAATGAGATATGGTATAAATCCTATATGTTAACTTTTGAAAGCATACATGAATGAACCTAGGGATAGAGTCTAGAGCCTTGGCTTGAGTATGTTGATGGAAATCTTGATGTAAGTATGAGGTTGAGTTAATTGAGCTTGATGATCCTTTGAGTCTTCATAATTGAGTTCTTGATGTTTTATCTAAACGACTTCTTTAAATTGATGATCTGAGTCAATGAGTTCTTGAATGAGAATTGAGTTCATTGAAATGAGTTAAAGTCCCTGAAATAATAGAGGACCCCTTGAATTTGAGTTGACGAGATGATGAGAGTCTCCATGGAATAATTGAGATGATAAGTGTCTCCATGAGACCAATTGAGATGATGAGTGCCTCTATGAGGCTACTTGAGATGCTGTTGAGGAGTCTTATGAGCATTGAGTCTTGGGAGGAGTATTGAGCACCAAATGAGTAAGAGTAGATCCCACTTGCACTTATTATCTATGCCTGCCCAGCGTAGGAGAGGATTGAACCATTACATCTCATGGTCCTCTCTCGAGTTTACATCCCTAAAATAATAGAGGACAGCTGAGTTTAGATTCCTTGTAAATCATATTCGTTCCCTACCTGGTAAGTACGGAACGACTGTGGCAACATCAGCTTGATTGTTGTACAACCCCTGGCTCATAAGTGGTTGTTGTCGGTTAAAAGAAACTCCTAGAAAGTACCCAAACTGAGTAATCTGAGTCGAGATGAGATGAGATGGTTGTCTATGCTTGAGTTCGAATAGAGTTGATTGTTGATTGAGATAGAGTTGATTGTCTATGCTTGAGTTCAAATAGAGTTGATTGTTGATTAGAATAGAGTTGATTGTTAATTGAGATAGAATCGAGAGTTTGATTGATAAATGTGAATGAGGAGATGAGTTTTGAATCTATTTGTGCCTTGATATCCACCTTTACTCATCATTCGAGGACGAATGATCCCAAGGAGGAGATGATATAACACCCGGTAAAATTATCGAAATACCTCTAGAATGAAATCAATCGCATAAATCTTCCCAAACTCTAGTGGAAAATTCGAGACCAGATTTACGATCAGCACGAAATATTAAATGAAAAAATGGTCTCGATCGAATTTTAGAGAGACCGAGTCAAAAAATATTTTTTCGTAATTAATTTTGAAACAGTGTTGGTGCGGGCCCGAGGCGCGACATGCCTGGGAGCAGACCTACACTTGTATTTTTTTATTTTTTGATGGGAATTGGAAAAATTAATGGGAAAGCGATTTACGAAAAGTTACATAGAAAATATATTTCATGAATGCGATTTATGTGTAATTTTTCATAAATCACTTTTCGATCAATTTTTTCGATTCCCGTCAAAAAATCTTAAGAAATATAAGTGTAGGTTCAAGTCACGCCTCAGGCGCGCACCAACACTATTTCAGAATCAATTACGAAAACTTATCTTTTGACTCGGTTGCTTTAAAATCCGATCGAGACCGTATGTCCACTTAATTTTTCGTGTTGATTGCAAATTCAGTCTCGAATTTTCCATCAGAGCTTGAGAAGATGCATTATGCGCATACTTCCATTCTAGGGGTATTTCGATAATTTTACCAGGTGTTATATTCCCTGTAACGACCTGGCCCAACACTGTAAAGTATTGTCCGCTCTTGGGCCTAGCTCATCATGGATTTATCCCTTTGGGCTCACTGCAAAAGGCGCCTCACAGTATATAGACCAGTGCTTTACTTATATACCCAACATCTCTCCTCTGTTTGGCCGATGTGGGACATCTCATCTCAAGATGAGTTGTTACATAAACCCCATCAATAGACTCAGCGTCCTCGCTGAGGTTTGCCCCACCGCATGGGATTCATCTATACTTAGCATTGAGGGTTGCCCCACCTCACCAGGATTCGTCTAAACTCAGTTGAACTCTAGTTCCACATTGACAATGTTGATGCAAGAGTGGCTTTGATACCACCTGTAATGACCTGGCCCAACACTGTGAAGTATTATTCGCTTTTGGCCTAGCTTGGCCCAACACTGTCAAGTATTATCTGCTCTTAGGTCTAGTCCATTATGAATTTGTCCCTTTGGTCTCACCCCAAAAGGCGCATCGCAGTATATAGACTAGTCCATCACTTTATACACCCAACATCTCTCATATGTTTTGCCGATGTAGGACATCTCCTCTCAAGATGGGTTGTTACATACATCCCCCTCTATGGACTCAGCATCCTCATTGAGGTTTTCTCCACTACATGGGATTTGCCTAGACTCAGCACTGACGTTTTCACTGTCTCACCGGGATTTGTCTAAACTTAGTTGAACTCTAGCCCCACATTGACAAGGCTGACACAGGAATGACTCTGATACCATGTGTAACAATCTGGCCTAACACTGTGAAATATTATCCGCTTTTGGGCCTCCTAGCCCATCATGAATTTTTCCCTTTGTGCTCACCCCAGAAGGTGCCTCACAGTATATAGACCAGTCCATTAATTTATACACCCAACATCTCTCTTGTATTTTGTAGATGTGGGACATCTCCTCTTAAGATGGTTGTCCATTAGACACGGTTTCATAGACTCCCTAAGACACTTGAACTTTGTGCTCTGATACCAAGTTTGTCACGCCCAGAGAGGGTACCCTAGACGTAACAGGCACCTAGAGACTATTGCTAGTCCCCAAGCGAATCAATCAACAATATCACTAATCAGCGAAATATAAAGGAGAATAAATAAGCACATCTCATCTTCTAATCTCAAAATAATAATATACTGAAAGAGTAGTAGAAAGAACTTGCTCACAAGTCTCAACATCAACATCCGGCTCTAGTCTATGAAGCATCTATCACTATCAAGTGGTGCCAATGACAGACCAATGGCTACCTCAATCAAAATTAAGCAAATTAATCTAACTCTAAAGCAAGATGAAATAAATATAATGAATCCTTCGAAGTAGGGGAGACTCACCAGTCACCTAAACGTATCAAATCCTCAATGATGCGCCTGTTGACGATCTCCAGATCTTGTATCTACATCATGAAACAATGCAATCCCAGAGGGGGACGTTAATACGTGGAATATACTGATATGTAAAATAGTTGAGTGAAACTGAAACAGGTAGAATAATATAGAAACAATATTAACTCAATATAAAAATCAATCAACATGTCAAATGTCCATCTAAAGAAAGAATAAAGAGTAGACAAGTGACCCATCAAAAAATCAACTCATCAATCAAATCAGACTCATATCAGAGGGACTCATCTCGAACGAACTCAACTCAACTCATCTCATCACATCTCATCTAATCTCGACTCAAATTACTCAACCAACAACAACTACTTATGAGCCACGGGTTGTACAACAATCACACTGATGTTGCCACAATCGTTCTGTACTTACCAGGTAGGGACAAATATGATCTACAAGGAATCTGAACTCAGCCATCCTCTATTATTTCAGGGATGTAAACTCGAGAGGGGACCATGAGATATAATGGTTCAATCCTCTCCTGCACTGGGCCGGCGTAGATAATGAGTGAAAGTGGGAATCCCTCTAACTCATTTCGGTGCTCGATACTCCTCCCAAGATTCAATGCTAATAAGACTCCTCATCACCATCTCAAATAGTCTCATGGAGGCACTCATTATCTCAATTGCTCTCATGGAGACACTCATTATCTCAATTAGTATCATGGAGACTCTCATCATCTCGTCAACTCAAATTCAAGGGGATCTCTATTATTTCAGGGACTTTAACTCATCAAATGAACTCAATTCTCATTCAAGAACTCGTGGACTCGGATCATCAATTTAAAGAAGTCGTTTAGATAGAACATCAAGAACTTAATTATGAAGACTCATAGGATCATCAAGCTCAATTAACTCGATCTCATATTCACATCAAGATTTCCATCAACATACTCAAGTCAAGGCTCTAGACTCTATCCCTAGGTTCATTCATGCATGCTTTCAAAAGTTAACATATAGGGTTTATACAATATCTCATGAAAAATAATCAATTCAAGAAAACAGGTTTATGATGATCATCAACATATGAAAATACATGTGATAGATACAATTTTCAAGAAAATAATCAAGAACGTATTTCAAGAAACATATATGAGGACTCATGGACTCTCAACTCATCTATGACTATCTATGGGGAACATGGGAGAACAATCACATGCTTTCGTTTAGCCTTACATACCAGGGATGAAGCTTTAATGATCAATCTTCAAGAATCCTCTTTGAATTTTCCCCAATCAAGCTTCTCTCTTCTCATCTCTCAAGCCCTAATCTTTCAATTCTTTAGAAAAGGACTTAGAATGGGGTTTAAGACCCTATTTATGCTTCAAAACGATCTAGTTTGATCGTGATTTGAGTTTAGGAGGTGTTGAGAATTGACTGGAATGCCCTTTAAATTAAAAGAAAATTCAACTTCAGAATGCTCAGTCCGCGAAGCTAACTGGGTGCACACTAGTTTATTTTTTGACTGAAAACTCAAAACAGGTTGAAAAAACTGTTTTTCTATGAAATACACATAAAACGCATATTATGAATGCGATTTATGTGTAATTTTTTGTAAATCACTTTTCGATCGATTTTTTCAATTCCCGTCAAAAAAAACTTTTAAAAAATATAAGTGTAGGTCCACATCCCAATCGCTTCACGCCTTGGGTGCGTATCGACACTGTTTCGAAATTAATCACGAAAAATTATCGTTTGAATTGGTCGTTCTAAAATCGGATCGAAACCATTTGCCCACTCAATTTTTCGTGCTGATCACAAATTTGGTCTCAAATTTTCTATTAGAGTTTGGGAAGACGCATTATCCATACGATTCCATTGTAGGGTATTTTGATAATTTTATCGGGTATTACAACTTTTTTGGGACTTTTTTTAATTACGATTCTATAACATATTTTATCAATAAATTATAAGAACATCCTTCTCTTTCTTTCTCTTCTTCTCTTTGTCTTTCTCTTTCCCTTTCTTCTTCTCTTCTTTTTCTTTTCTTTCTTCTCTGCATCCTTTTCTTTCTTTCTTTTTTTCCTACTTTTTTCTCTCTCTCCCTCTTATTTAACTTTTCTTCTT
>JAABOM020059908.1:0-12335 GCA_011800125.2 Solanum clarkiae
GATTTCCAGGTCGGTTTCATTGGGAATTTAAGGTTAGCCTGTGTTTAGGTGTCCCTATCGGACACTGGTCACCCCTTTAGAGTGGGGCGTGACATTAGTATATCGAGTATTTGTTGTACTTTCGAATATCTGATAGTTGTTGAGAATACTTGTGATTGGTATGTTGATTACTTGTTACCTTAGAATATAATATTTATTTATTCAATTATGCATTAATTGCTAAAAATTGCATGATTCCCATGGTTTCCAAGTAAATTCTATTACATGTTATCTAGGGCTTATGGGATAACTTATGGATTCTCTAAATTTTGATCTAATTGATATTATTTTACTTTGTTTTCAATAAAATATCATGATTTCAAGTCAATTATGTGACGATCCATACTTTTACCCTAATTTCACTTACAAATCATGACGATGGTATTTGAAGTATTCAAGCAAGTTATGAAGAAGGGTGACTTAAGGCCTTATGGTGACTTAAGACTCTATTATACTCTTACTAGAGGTAGGATTCACAATGATGGAAGGCCTACTCTCACATTACATGAATCATATGAAAATAAGATATTCTTTGAATAATTTCTATGAATTGGATTGGTTGATATGAAATTGTCTTTCCTATAAGATAAGTTTATGCCTATGATTTATGACAAACTTATGAATTCAAGGTGAGTATGATCTTTAGGATATATATTCCATGGATTTTGACTTAGCAATGAACAGGGTTTAATATAGGGACTCGATCTAAGGGGTCCATGTTGTAATCTCTAGTCTCATAATTACATTGTCATCGTAGAATTTATTTTATCAATATAATTTGTTAGTGGATCCACGTAGCGCATGATTACTCATCTACTGGGGTAGAGTCTACCTTGATAAGTAGATTTTCCTTTTTTGTTGTATCGAAAGATAACGGGATTTCATGTTATAACTCGCATGTTCTTATTGTTGGTTATGATTATAACCTATATATGTATGATTTTATGATGTTTCACATGACTATTTATATCCCTTTCTTTTACATGATACTTTTATGATTTACTTATGCTCTAACTATTGATTCCATCAATCCCGGATGGAGCCAAAGATTCACTATTTTTTGGCTTTGGAGTATGATGGAATAAAGCAAAATGGTTCTTTATACTGTCTGCGCTTCTTTCAATTGTGAAGTAGCAGTTCAATGCAACTTTCGACGCTCATCATGGGTCATCCGGAAACAGTCACGCTATGTTTTTAAACATAGAGGTCAGACTGCGTACATACGACCCCTTTACCCCGCAATGGGAGGGAGCCTTTGAGGCATTAGGGTAATGTTGTTGTTGTTATGCTCTAACTATCTCATGTCTACTTATGTTTTAAATACCTTTCCTATCATGATATTTAAGTTGGTCATTGTAAAACATGATTTATGTCTCATTGCATTGTCTACATATTTAGTACATTCAAACATATTAATACATATTCTTTTTGCTTACTTAATGTCACAATATAGGAAGGGGTGTTCATTCCTCACCTCACTTTCGTGGATAGATTCCAACACTTGCTTTGAAGACTTGTGATGAGTCCTCACGCTTTGAGTGAAAGCCTAGTATTACTGTACCATTGAAGTTTATCTTTTGAAATATTATAAGCCTATTTCATATATTAATTTACTTTGAGGATGAGTTAGAAACATTTTCATAGGCCTAACCATACTAGTAGTATTAAAGGTAGCTTGGTTATGTATGAGTCGATGTTGCCTAGTTATTTTCCTTATGGTACTATGCTTTAGTTCTTTTATATGTTCTTTCGTATTATGATTGCATATTTCTTACCTTATGAATGCTTGTGAGGTGCTAAGATGCTTGATTAGATTTTCCTCGAGAATCTCAATTGTCGTGTCACACTTAAGATGTAGCTTGTGTAGTGAAAATAAGATAGGCATAGAAAATTTAATTGAGGGTAAAAAGTCAAAAATACCTTATGAGAACATAAAAAAATCATCAAAATAAAAAATCTTTGAATGTGTTTCGTTGGTCAAATCAGTGATCTGGAGGTCCCATCATCGAAACTATTTAGTGAATCACTGAGTAAGAGTTTCAGATTGCCAAAAATAAAAGTTTGTAAAGGTTTTCAGATCCATTCAATGATCTCAATGGCGATGTGTCAAACCCATTCGGCGGGCCACCGAATTGACACTTAGCTTGCCAAGTTGGCTGGTTTTGACATGCTCTAGTAAAATGGTAATAGATTTTCACTCTAAACTTTGATTGAGGCAAACTTGGTGGTGTTGGAAAGATGACTCAAAGACCATTAATTTTATAGGTCATAGTCCACCTAATTCTTTAAATGTTGAAAGATATGGTTATTTAAAATTGACCCTTGTATGAACTCATACCAAAACTTAACCGATAGAGATGTTTTGAACTTGACTGGGTGTTTAGATTTCTTATGATCTTAAACAACATATGATACATTTCAAGTACTTAGGAAAAGATCTTAATATATATATATATATTTATATATATATATATATATATATATATATGTATGTATGAATGTATGTATGTATGTATGTATGTATGTATATATGCACAACTTAGAATTGGATCACCTAACTTTTATAAGATTTTATATTAGCACTTAATAGGTAAGGATGTTTTCAACTCAACTTTATGCTAGAGCGTTCTTGTGACATTAATTTATCTTCAAATCTATTCCACACTAGAGGATTGACCTTAATACCTTTGTGAAATTTAGAATCAATCAATATGACCCTTTATGCATATAAAGAATGGTTCAGGTCTTAACTTAGAAATTTTTGGGGTACTACATTTACTCATATATTTGGCACATTACCGATGTATATATTACATTATTTGATGTATTTGACTCATTATTACTTTAAGATTGTATGTATTTAATTTTTATTAGTATATCCAATTAAATATATATGCATTTGACAAAATATCCGTATAATCCATGTATTTGAATAATTGTTGATGAATCTGAATCAAGAAGTGTAAGCTTTGTTGCATCACCAAAAAAAAGCGAGAAGAATTTCAATTTTTTTTTTAGAGTTATGATGTGTTTCGATTTTATAAATTAGACAAGCATTATTGGACATCTAATTTTAGTATAGTAGACAAGTAAAAGTAAAAAAGAGAAAGTAATTTAATTGTCATAAATGGTAAAGTGTAAGGATCCGAATTTTTTACGACCTCAATAGAGCTTGGAAATTTGGATTTGGAAAGTCTTAGACCAAGATGACGCTCCACAGAAGCCTGCACGGTTAGTGTGAGGCTATACAGATCGTGTGGAGCTTCCTTGGAGTGGCCCTTGGCCTTGTATGGTGTGTGTGGGCTTCAACGTGAAGTTTGGGACTAAGGCATACCACACATGGACCCCACATGGGCTATGTGAGGCTTCAGGACCGTGTGGTGGGTCGTGTGGTAGCCTTAAACTTCACAATTTTGAAGCCTAGGCATGTCACATGGATCGTCTCACAGACTATATGACCCCTCACGGTCGGTGAGGTCCCTTCTTATAGGTGCCTGAGTGGAAATTTTCTAAGTATTGGATCACCATCTTGGAACTTTATTGTGAAGAATTTTCTAAGTGAAGTGGTATGGAGGAGTACATGGCGTGTATGGCTTGGTACGAATCGTGAGACCAACCGTTTGGGTGCTTTCGTCGAATTTTTCTATGTATGGGATCTTCAAGCTCAAGCTAAATTCACTTTCAAACCTTTAATTCAATCTTATTATGTGGTTTAGGGCCATACAGGCTCTCCTTCATCAAGTCGAGTTCAAAGAAATTCCTTCGGCTTAGTTTTTCACAAGAACTGATAGAAGGATCAACTTTAAATGGTCATATCTCTTAGAACAAAAGGAACTTGTGGCCTATGACCTATCAAATTGAAACCCTCCCATAATACCTCACATAATACCTCATAGTCATTTTCCTTGAACTATGTGCCAGCATAGGTATATGGTAGCCATTATCGAAAAGACTGGGTTGTAAGGAATGGTTACATATTTTGATATGATATGGTATATTTTGATATGAAAATCCTTCCGAAAAGCAAGGTCGTAAGGAAGGTGTCCATGTCACGACGCGAAAATGGGCGTGATGACACTTGTCTTATCCCACCAAGACAAGTCAGCCTACAACCAACTATAACATTCAAAACGCGGAATTATAATGAAAATGAAAGTTCAACTTAGTGAAAACCCCCCAAAACCTGGTTGTCACGTGAACAAGCTTCTGATGTATTACAATAGAATCGAAAAGAAACACAAGTATCAAATGATATTGTCTCTAGAATAGAACAAAATCATAAAATAGGAGTAAAAAGTCAGCTGGGATAGCAAACAGCTACCTCTCATAATCTCCACCGAAAGCCTCAGACAAGGGAAGCAGAGAGTATCACGACGATCCGGGCTCGTAACCTACAAAATTGTTGTAGCAAGGGGGTTGAGTACCAAACACATGGTACTCCACAAGTGAATTGATAAACACGAAGTTAAGTAATATAAAATACCGGTACCCCTAACACTCCAACCAAAACCCCCACAACCCCAACCTGCATAAAATACTTAGCAAGGGATAATCCCTTACACTTAACAGGTAGCAACAACAAGAATAAGTCCACAACCAATCAACGATATCAATAACACACATGAGGACTCAGGCCTCCATATCACACTTCTTTTGGGAGATAGGTTCTTTGACATTGAGTATATTAGGTTGTTTTAATATATTTTTCTTTATTATTATCGTGCCGGAACGTGGCACCCGATCCAATATTTGTGTCGGAACGTGACACCCGATCCAATATTTGTGTCGGAATATGACACCCAATCCAATATATTTGTTCATTATTCTTTATCATTACTTCTTACATCATTATCAATGTTTCATCAAGGCTTCTTTATTCAAGGCATCACTTTGAGAGTTCAAGTTTAAAATTATAAATGGGTTTCATGGTCTTGGGGTTGTAGACCAATCACAACAATATATCAGTCAACCAAATCATAACAATTAAGTATCACTTCGATATCAATAATGAATAATCACTATTTCACATATAATAAACCTTCATCATTAATTCACAAGTCAACTATCCGCATAGGATAACTATCCAATTCAAAATATTTCAATCAAGGCCTACATAAATCATTCTCAACACCTTACACAAGAAGTACAAGATTCTATATACTTAACAAAGGTTAAGAAATCTACTTGCCTTATTCAAATCTCGATCAATCAAACACTTGAGTCTTCCCCTCTCGAATAGAAGGCCTAGTACCACAATCTAGTCAAATAATACTCAAAATAAGATTTCAACACTAACAATATCCATATAACTACATATTGTAGCCTAGACTTTGAAACTCACTCAAATGTATAATCAAGTTCCAAATCTTGAACCTAGGATTTTAATTTCCCCAAAACAACATAATCTGATGATATTTTATATATTACAATACAACTATAATTTACTTACATATGCTAACTTTTATTAAACTTGAATCAGAATATATGAAAAGATTTGGGACAACAACACGTATCCTTACGATAACCAAGTCAAAGTTGTATCTGCACAAAGTTTTCATACCATTTAATGTCTCTTATTAATGGTTTTGGTGATTACCCTAATGGCCTTACTAGAAGTCATACTTTGTCCCCCAACGTTTTCAAGAAACAATGCAGTATATATTTTTAATTTCAATTCCCTTTTCAACTTAAAAAGATATAATAATAGTAATTAACATTGTATATATACGCTTAACTTTAACAAAAAATCCTACACATCACCATGACAATGTGAAAATTAAGAATCTCACCTGGCAGTGGCAGCGTCCTTCGAGTTACACAGGTATATTTTCTCCGTTTTCTTTTCTTTTCTTGTTTTCTAACTTATCATGTATTGCAAGTAATAAACCCTACTACTTGTTTTAATTAATATAGAAAAAAAAATTAGTAAGGGAAGTTACATGAATTACCACTTAGTCTACTAATGAAATTATTTACTAAAATTTATCCCTTAACTAAATAATAAAAATTTAATGAATAGTCCAAAATACTCATTTAAAATATTTCAAGATAATCTTGTAGGAAATCAAGAGCACTAATTTTCAAAGTAACCTAACGGGTCATTACATTATCCACCACTAAGAATCATGTTCATCCTCGAACATAAGGTAGAAGAAAGTACCTGAAGCTTCGAAGAGATGGGGATATTTAGCATGCATGTCAGACTCTGTCTCCCAAGTCGCCTCTCTAACTGGACGGTTCTTCCATTGCACTTTCACGAAAGCAATTTCTTTGTTTCTAAGCTTACGAACCTGTCTATCTAAAATAGCAATATGCTCCTCCTCAAACAACAAGTATGGATTCAATGCCACCGCATTAAAAGAGAGTATATGAGACTCGTCGGGCACATACTTCCGGAGCATGGAGACATGGAACACATGATGTACAGATGATAAGCTAGGTGGTAAGGCCAGTCTATAGGCCACCTCTCCAACTCTCTCCAAAATCTCAAATGGGCCAATAAATCGAGGGCTAAGCTTGCCCTTCTTCCCAAATCGCATCACACCCTTCATGGGTGATACTCTAAGCCAAACGTGATCGCCCTCCATAAACTCTAATGCTCGGACCCTCCTATCTGCATAACTCTTTTGTCAACTCTGGGCTGTCAAAAATCTACCCTGAATCATACGGACCTGCTCCATAACATCTCTCAGGAAGTCTGCATCTAAGGAGTCTGTCTCAGTAGAATCAAACCAACTAATCGGAGATCTACATCGTCTACCATACAATTCCTCAAATGGAGCCGTCTGAATACCAGAGTGATAGCTATTATTGTAGGCGAAATCTGCTAAGGGCAAGTGTTAGTCCTAACGGGTACCAAAATCAATCACACACACTCGCAGCATGTCCTCTAATACCTAAATAGTCCGCTCAGACTGTCCATATGTCTGAGGGTGAAAGGCTGAGCTCATATCCAGCTGAGTACCTAGACCATGCTGCAAGGCCCTCTAAAAATGTGACGTGAAGAGTGAACGCCGATCAGAAATGATAGAAACTGACACACCATGCAATCTGACTATCTGAATGATGTAAAGCTCAGCTAACTTCTCTACTGTGTATTTGACCTTAAACTAGAATGAAATGAGCAGACTTAGTCAATGGATCCACAATCACCCAAATAGAGTCATAACAGCCCATAGTAGTGGGAAAACCCACCACAAAATCCATAGTGATTCTCTCCTACTTCCATGTAGGAATGGAAATCCTCTGAAGCTCACCTCCAGGCCGTTGGTGCTCACACTTGACTTGCTAACAAGTCAAACACTTAGCCATAAACTTTGAAATATCCTTCTTCATACCACACCACCAATAGTGCTGACTCAGGTCGTGATACATCTTTGCTGCTTCTGGATGAATATAATAACGAGTACAATGAGCCTCCTCAAGAATCAATCTAATCAAATCACCTACCTTAGGCACACAGACTCGACCTCCGATCCTTAAAACACCATCAGGATCAAGCACTGCTTCCTTAGCCTCTCCTTTGGTCACTTTGTCTCTGATGAGGCATAACTTCTCGTCCTCAAACTGACGTTCTCGAATCTGGTCCAGCAAGGAAGAACGACCCTCAAGGAAAGCAAGTACGCCTCTCTTATCAAAAACCTGTAACCTGACTAGGCCATTAGATAGACGTTGAACAACCGTGGCCAAAGGTCGCTCCTCCGCTCGAATGGTGGCTAGACTCCCCATGCTAGAAGTCTTTCTACTCAAGGTGTCAGCCACTAGATTCGCCTTCCCCGGATGGTATAGGATGGTTAAATCATAGTCCTTTAGCAACTCCATCCACCTACGCTGCCTCAAGTTTAGATCTCTTTGATTGAATATATACTGAAGGCTTTATGACCGGTGAAGACCTCACAATGTACACCATATAAGTAAAGATGCCCTAACTTAAGAACAAAAACCACATCTGCTAGCTCTAGGTCATGGATAGGATAATTCTTCTCATGAACCTTTAATTTTCTAGAAGCATAGGCAATCACTTTACCTCTTTGCATCAATACACCGCCTAACCCCACTCTTGACACAACACAATATACTGTAAAGTCCACACCTGTCTCAGGTAAGGTCAGAATGGGAGCTGAAGTCAACAAGGTTTTGAACGTTTAGAAGCTTGCCTCATACTCATCGCTCCAATGAAAGGATACATTCTTCTGAGTTAATCGAGTCAGTGGGGCTGCAATGGAAGAAAACCCCTGAATAAACCGTTAATAGTACCCTGCTAACCCCATAAAACTACGAATCTCGGTAGCCGAAGTAGGCCTCATCCACCCTCTAACTGCCTCTACCTTAGCCGGATCCACTCTAATCCCCTCTTTAGACACCACATGCCCTAAGAATACCACCGAATCAAGCAAAAACTCACACTTGGAGAATTTTGCATATAGCTTTTCCTCCCTCAACCTTTGTAACACTATCCTCAAGTGACTAACATGATCAGCCTCAGTCTTGGAATACACCAAGATGTTATCGATGAACACTATAACAAAAGAATCTAAGTACGGATGGAACACCCTATTCATCAACTCCATGAACGCTGCAGGGGCGTTAGTCAACCCAAAGGACATCACCAAAAATTCATAGTGGCCATAACGAGTTCGGAAAGCTGTCTTAGGAATATCTGATGCTCTAATCTTCAGCTGATAATAACCAGACCTCAAGTCAATCTTAGAGAACAAAGCTGCCCCATGAAACTGATCAAACAAGTCATCAATACGAGGAAGCGAATATTTATTCTTGATAGTCACTTTGTTCAGCTGCCTATAATCAATATAAATCCTCATGGACCCATCTTTCTTTTTCACAAACAAGACTGGAGCACCCCAAAGGTGACACACTAGGACGAATAAACCCTTTGCTCAGTAAATCTTGAAGTTGCTCCTTTAATTCCTTCAACTCAGCTGGAGCCATTCAATATGGAGGGATGGAGCTGGGCCTTGTGCCCGGCCCTAGATTAATAGGAAAGTCAATATCCCTATCAGAAGGAACACCTGGAAGGTCAGTAGGAAACACATCGACAAACTCTTGAATGACCGAAATAGACTCCATAGAAGGTGGATCAACATTAGTATCCTGAATAAAAGCCAAGTAAGACATACACCCCCTTTCAATTAATTTCTGAGCACGGACGTAAGAGATGACCTTGCTTGGATAGGAACTAATATCACCCTTCCACTCAATTTTTGGTACCCCGGGCATGGCTAAGGTCACCGTTTTTGCATAGCAATCAAGGATAGCATGGTATGGGGAAAGCCAATCCATCCCTAAGATAACATCAAAATCCACCATCTCCAGAATAATCATATCTACCCAAGTATCATACCCAGACAAGGAAACAAGACAGGATCGATACACTCGATCCACCACTAATGGCTCACCTACTGGTGTAGAAACATAAATGGGTACAGGCATACGATCACATAGCAAGTCGAATCCACGTGAAAAGTAGGATGACACATAAGAGTAGGTAGATCCAGGATCAAATAATACAGACGTAGATCGATGACAAACCAGGATAATACTTGTGATGACTGCATCATAAGCCTCTACCTCGGGCCTCCCTGGAAATGCATAGCAATATGGTCCCCTACCACCGCCTTTTTGAGCAATGCCTCTACCCCCACTCTGTGGGGCTATGGAACGACTTGCTCCTCTACCTGGAATGTGGCCACCTCTATCTGTCTGTGAGCTCTGCCTCGCCCTCTGTATGGTGGTGGTGCCGGTGGTCTAGTCTGAACTGAAGATCCTGGGTAGGGCCCACTTGGTCCCCCCAATAAAGGACACTGCCGTCTCAAGTGATCAGGATCTCGACACTCATAACAAAACCTCTGACTCTGGGACTGACGTGTGGATCCTGACGAACTACCATAGCTGTCTCGCCCTGTAGGCCCACAATATGTCTGACCATCCATAGAAGTAGGTAATGATGCATGAGCTGGTTCCCAACGTTGGGATGAGTCACCCCCTCTATGGAACCCTCCACCTCCATATGAGATACCAAAAAACTGACCAGACGCATGAGCCCGCTTAGGGTCCCCAAAGTCTTCCCTTTCCATCATCTCTACCTCCTTAGCAGCACTTACAACAGACTGGAAAGAGGCACCATCTCTAGATACTCTAAACACCGCCTGTCGAATAGAATAGCTCAACCCTCTCACAAACCTACGAACTTTCTCTGTCTCATTTGGAATAATAGTTGTAGCATGTCTAGATAGCTGACAGAAACAGGTATCATACTCGGCGACTGATAAGCCATACTGCCTCAGACTCTCAAACCTCAGCCGACTCTCCTCCCTCACACTCCACGGAACTAATCTATCATAAAAAGCAGCAGAGAACATCTCCCGAGACACTATGGGAGATCCCATAGGCAAAGATCCTAAATATGTCCTCCACCATTCTCTAGCTGGCCCACGAAGCTGAAGAGTAACATATCCAACCCCGTGTGACTCAGCTAAGCCAACAGTATCCAACAACTCCAGACAAGTAGTCAGAAACTCGTGAGCATCCTCTGTCCTTCCACCCAGAAATTGAGGTGAGTTCATCTTCCTAAACATCTCATAGCAGTGCTACTCACTCTCAGTCAAGGTAGCTGTAGGTACACCCCGAACCTCAATAGCTGGTGCAGGATCAACCTCAACTCTAGGACCCACTGGTGGCTGCTCTACCGGATCATGGACCAATGGAACATGATACTGATTTGGGGTTTGATCTCCTCCTCCAGTTTGAGAACCGCCTGGTGCGCCTTTCGTATTACTGCTCGGACCAAGACTCTCAAGTACATTCAGCACCCTCAATAAAGTATCCTGCAACAACGGTGAGGCTACGTGCTCTGGAGGGACCTGGTTCCCTCTAAGGTCTGCCATAGGCTCTGAACAGCCCTTTGTAGCACGACCTCTCGCTGGTGCTGCTCCACGAGCACGACCTCTCGCTGGTGCTGCTCCACCAGCACGACCTCTGGCTCGAGCTCTACCCCTAACACTAACTGGGGCCTCGATAAGTGCCTCAGTAGCTGCCTCACCTCTACCACCAGGGACTGCTATCTGTCAAAATAACACAGTCATACTCAGTACCAACAAACATCACTACGCACGATAAGAGAGAATAAATAAGGGAAGTTTTTTAACAGTCTCCATAGCCTCTCAGAGATAAGTACAGACGTCTTCGTACCGATCTTTGAGACTCTACTAAGACTCAGTTTGTATGCACGTGAGACCCATAAACCTAGGCCTCTGATACCAACTTGTCACGACCTGAAAATGGGCGTGATGACACTTGTCTTATCCCACCAAGACAAGTCAGTCTACAACCAACTATAACATTCAAAACGCGGAATTATAATGAAAATGAAAGTTCAACTAAGTGAAAATCCCCCAAAACCTGGTTGTGACATGAACAAGCTTCTAATGTATTACAGTAGAATCGAAAAGAAACACAAGTATCAAATGATATTGTCTTTGGAATAGAACAAAATCATAAATAGAAGTAAGAAGTCAGATGGGATAGCAAATAGCTACCTCTCACAATCTCCACCGAAAGCCTCACATAAGGGAAGCGGAGAGTATCACGACGATCCAGGCTCGTAACCTACAAAATTATTGTAGCAAGGGGGTGAGTACCAAACACATGATACTCCGCAAGTGAACTAATAAACACAAAGTTAAGTAATATAGAATACCGGTACCCCTCACACTCCAACCAAAACCCCCACAACCCCAACCTGCATAAAATACTTAGCAAGGGATAATCCTTAACACTTAACAGGTAGCAACAGCGAGAACAAGTATAAAACTAATCAACGATATCAATAACACACATGAGGACTAAGGACTCCATATCATACTTCTTTTGGGAGATAGGTTCTTTGACATTGAGTATATTAGGTTGTTTTAATAAGTTTTCCTTTATTATTATCGTGCCGGAATGTGGCACCCAATCCAATATTTGTGTCGGTACGTGATACCCGATACAATATATGTGTCAAAACGTGACACCTGATCTAATATTTGTGTCGGAACGTGACACCCGATCCAATATATTTGTTCATTATTCTTTATCATTACTTCACACTTCATTATCAATGTTTCATCAAGCCTTCTTTATTCAAGGCATCACTTAGAGAGTTCAAGTTCAAGATTATAAATGGGTTTCATGGTCTTGGGGTTGCAGACCAATCACAACAATATATCAATCAACCAAATCACAACAATTAAGTATCACTTCGATATCAATAACAAATAATCACTATTTCACATATA
>JAABOM020059909.1:0-12334 GCA_011800125.2 Solanum clarkiae
ATAGGTTTTGATTGAAATATTTTGAATTAGGTAGTTATCCTACGCTGATAATTGACTTGTGAATTAATGACGGAGTTCTGTTGTATGTGAAATAGTGATTATTTGTTATTGATATCGAAGTGATACTTAATGTTGTGATTTGATTGACTGATATATTGGTGTAATTGGTTTGCAATCCCAAGACCATGGAACCCATTTATAATCTTGAACTTGATTTCTCAAAGTGATGCCTTGAACAAAGAAAACTTGATGAAACATTGATAATGAAGTGAGAAGTAATATAAAGAAAAATTAATTACATATATTGGATCGAGTGTCACGTTCCGACGCACATATATTGGATCTAATGTCATGTTCCGACACAAATATATTGGATTGGGTATCATATTTCGACACACATATATTGGATCGGGTGTCATGTTCCGACACATATATATTGGATCGCGTGTCACGTTCTGACATATATATATTGGATCTTGTGTCACATTCCAACACATATTTATATATATATTGGATCGTGTGCCACATTCTGGCATGATAATAATAATGGAAAACATGTTAAAATAATTAAATATACTCAATGTCAAAGAACCTATCTCTCAAAAGAAGTGTGATATGGAGGCCTGAGTCCTCATGTGTGTTATTGATATCGTTGATTGGTTGTGTACTTGTTCTTGCTGTTGCTACCTGTTAAGTGTTACGGATTATCCCTTGCTAAGTATTTTAGAAAGGTTGTAGTTGTGGGGGTTTTGGTTGGAGTGTTAGGGGTACCGGTATTCTATATTACTTAATTTTGTATTTAGTAGTTCACTTGCTAAGTACCGTGTGTTTGGTACTCATCCCCCTTGCTATAACAGTTTTGTAGGTTGCGAGCCGGATTATGGTGATACTCTTTACTTTTCCTTATCCAGGCTTCCTGTGGAGATTGCGAGAGGTAGTTGTTTGCCATCCCAGTTGACTTCTTACTCCTATTTTATGATTTTGTTCTATTCTAAAGACAATATCATTTGATACTTATTTTTCCTTTCGAATCTATTGTAATACATTAGAAGCTTGTGCACGTAACAACCAGATTTTAGGGGATTTTTATTAAGTTGACTTATTATTCGTAATTCAACTTTCATTTTTGTTATAATTTCGCATTTTTAACATTATAGTTGGGTTGTAGGCTAACTTGTCTTGGTGGGAAAAGATGAGTGCCATCCCGCCACAATTTCAGGTCGTGACAGTTGGTATCAGAACCTAGGTTTATAGGTCTCATATGCATAAAAGGTGAGTCTAAGTAGTGTCTCAAGGATCGGTATGAAGACGTCCGTACTTATCTTTGAGAGGCTATGGAGATAGTTAGGAAACTTCCCTTTATTTATTCTCACTTATCATGCGTGGTTATGTTCGTTGGTATTGAGTTATGCCCGTGTTCTTTTGACAAGATAGCAAGAGTGATGACTGATTGAAGCTTATAGTTACAGATATATATCCATTAGGTGACAAGTGAAGGGATGAGTCGATGGCCATAAGCATGATGAAAAAGTTGAAAGTATCCTATGATTGCCATGGTGAGATGAGGTATATATATAGAGAGAGAGTTAGTTTTAAAATATGTTAGAGCGTGCCCCAAACTAGAAGGAAGTGTATGTTGATGTGTTGTAGTACTCATACTATTGATGGTGAAGTGTAGATCTTAAAGAAGGGGAAAGAGTGCTTTTTATGTGATAGATCAAAATTAGGCTTATGATTATATGTGAGAGTTGATGAGATTCATAGAGTTATAAGCCTAACCAGATAAAGAGGTATAGTGAATGGGTGAGTGGTACATGAGTTGTGAAGAGGGAATGTGTTGATTGATTACTTACTATGAGATTTTAATAGCATTATATTCCTTAAATTTTTACCTAGTAATTACAAGTGGGCATTAGAGAGTATGTGATGGATGCACATGTTAGTGCCAGACCCTAAGCTTGAATTTTTGAAGAGTATTGTTAAAGAGGAGATAGCATGACGATAGTGATAGTCTTTGTTGGAGATTTGACGTAAAAGTCTTGTTGTAGTGTGTGTTGAATAATTAAGATGTTGGATGGGAAGGAGCATGGTGCTAAGAGTAGAGTAGAAGTAACCCCTAGATGGAGATTGTAAATTAAGGGAGAAGCACTAGGAAAGAGGAGGCTTAAGAGGTTTAGGGTATGTAACCATGATTGTGTACAGATGGGTGAGGCTCTGAATAGTATATTTTTGTTGATGTGGAGTAGGCTGATGTAAGTAATCTTTGTCATCATAAGAAGCTAAGCGATTGGAGCGTATGAATAGATGATGATTAGTTCTCCATAATAGTCTAAGTCTTATACAAATAAGTTTATCAGAGCATAGTGGTTGAGCATTAGCAGGCCAAAAAAAAAGATGTTAGAGTATAATAATTGTGAAAAGTGATCATGTATACCAATAAGAGCAGCAAATAGATATAGAAAGAGAGTTCCATAGATACATGAGAAAGCTAAGAGTGATATCGTTGAAAGGAGTCTTAGTGGCTAGTTATATGTATGTGACTATGGAATAACAGAAGGGTTTAAGATACATATTCTTGTGGATAGTGATTCCTTGACCATGTAGAGGTATATGGGTGTAGCCTAGTAGAGAAAATTGATTTACAAATTTAGAGAGAGAACCTTGAGAGCTAAGGGGGAGATGATGATGTGGGGAATCAAAGTAGATCTTGAGTTTTTGGATTGTGATAGGCTGATCAAGATGAGATATCAATTGTTTTCCGCCTCATATAGTCCTTATACTTCAGTTAAGGCAATATTCCATTCCCTTCGGGTGTATGACTATTCGTACCTATGGCTTATTCCCATGCACATCATGTTTTTTCCCAATCATGCTAAGTTTTGAGGATGAGAAGTGATGAATCTATTCATTAAATTTGATCTTACCCCCATGAATCCAAGAGTTTCTAGTCCCATGTTGAATGTGATGTGACGTGAGTTTTACACTATGCATAGTTCTGCTAACACAAAATGAGACTTCATAGATGACAGAGATTGTAATCTATGAATGTTCTTAGATAAGATTTCTCGACTGAATCATGCTAATAATCTTTCTTTCCAAGCTCTTTGAGTAATCCAGTTTCCCAGCCTTTATAGAAATGTTGATGATAGTAGAGAGGTGAAGGTTGATGAGAGAGAGTGAGAGTTCTTGATTCCGATGTCATCTTATGCATGCACTGACCTTCACCTTATTATTCCATTATTTATGGTAGGATGTAAAGTATCAAGTTTCAGAGGTATGATCTTGCTTATTTTGCATGGAGAGATAGTAGTTTGAGGTTTTGTAAAAAGGGAGAAGTAATGAGTTCCTCTAGGTTCAATTGTGATGTTGAGAGTAGTAGATTAAGAATGAGGTAGATGAGGAGTGAGTGAGTGTATCCTTATTATGGTATTGGTGTTAAACTTGTGTTATGTGGGGATAGATACAAGAAGGGGGAGGAAGGTCAAACCTTATGATGAACAGTACATAGGTAAGAGTATGTTGGTGTGGCTTTGAGTGAGAACTCATTAAATGGTGGAGGTAGTAGTGCTAAATGAGCTTGAAAATTCTAAAATATAGTTGAAGTGGTTAGAGTGATAGGCTTGAACTTGGGGTTATTGTTATGTGAATATTGATGATAGACTAGTGATGAATTCATAATAAGGGTTTGAGGAAGAGTAAGGATTTAAGAAAGAGGACTAGTGATCTTTTAATGAAAGACCTTGTGGAAGTTTAGAGTTGAGTACTGAGGATTTGCTTTGTATGAGTATGATCATCTAGGGAATGACGCCTTGAGGCTTAGAAATAGGCTTGAATGGAAGAGAAGGAGATGTTTAGATAGGAATTTGAGTAAGAGCTATAAGCTTAAGTTGAGGGAGTAAAGTTCCATGAAATGGAGTACAATTGAGATGAGGTGCTAAGCTCGAAAATTGTATATAGAATATTATGTATCGATGGTCCCATTCCCCTTTAGAGTTGATGGCTTCCTTCCTGAGTTTGAAATGCTAATTGTCAAGGTGTTCAAATGATTAGAATTGACTGTGTTGTAACATTCCATTCGTGCTTGATGGTGAAAATGTCTTAAAGAGTATCTTTATTCTTGATTGGAACCGATTTGTCTACTCGGAGTGACTTGTGACTGTCCAGATTGGATTTTTGAGTATTGCAAGGAGTATGGATTGTTATTCGTGCCTGATAATGAGAATGTTGAAGGTAATGTCCTTACCCTTAACTAAATTGATTGTCTTTTCTTGAGTGGGTTGTCTATTCTTGAGCCTAAATAGGGATTGTTGATAGTGATAAGGAGTCAAAAGGTTGATTGACTGATGGGAGTGTCAAGATGAATTCTGAGTCTATTCATGCCTTGATATACGCCTTTACTTATCATTCAAGGAAGAATGATTCCAAGGGAGAGATAATGTAATGCTTCAAATTTTTTTAAGCTAAGACCGAGTCATCCTTCATATGATATAGGATTTTAATTAAGGATTCTTAATTGAACATAGATGTTAAAGTCAATTTCTTAGTATGGGAATAGAATTGGAGTTGATATGAGATTGTAGTTCTAATATATGATTTTATAAAAGTTAGGTGAACCAAATGACTTGTAAGTTGTATATATGTGCTAGTATCAATTCCTAAGTATCTAAAGTATATTATGTGTGATTTAGAGTCATAAGGAATCTTTTACATCAAGCCAAGTTCAAAGAATTTCTAGCAACTAAGTTTTCGTATGAGTCGATAGAAGGGTCAACTTCAAATGACCATATCTCCTAAAGTATAATGATTTTATGACTCATAATACATCAAATCAAATATATTCGAATTAGCTTTCCAACGCATCTAATTTCGCATTAATCGGAGTTCAGAGAAGAAAGTTATGACCATTTTAGTGGAGAGGTGCATAGCTGTCCAAAAGTCTACGCCTGGAGCGCATCATGGACCCTTACTGGATGCGTTAATGATGTTCTTTCTTTATAGTTTGAGGGTATTTTTATCCTAAAACCTTTGGGATCTGTTTATGTCTCCAAAATATATAAAACATCAGTTTTCATGATCAAAACTCTCTCCCTTTTCTCCTAAACATAAACGCTCAAGAATCATCAAGAAAATCATCAAGTTAGGATTAACTTCCCAGATTCCTCCTCAAGGTAAATTATTCTTCATAAATTTCAATCTACCCAACCCGAATTTCTTTATCTATTCACGAAGCTCTAATAGCATTTTAAATCATAACCTAGGGTCTCAAGAAAACAAATTCAAGAATCCCAAGAAAGGATTTCTTGCCTCTTCTTCTTTAAGAATTACGTTTCTTCATCAAGAACTCTAAAGAGTCTAAGTCAAGGATTCAAGAATCAAAGATAATTCTTTCAATCAATCTCCTTCCAAGTTCTTTCACTTAAAAAGAACTGCGAAGATTGAGGATTTTCTCCTAGAAAGAGGAAAGAAGATCGCAAACTTTTCTCAAACTTCAACCAATGATTTCTCTCTCAGTTTTGATCGGATTTGAGCGATTCAAAAGGCTAAATTGTATATTTTTCCGAGAAGAACACCATGGGAGGTTCAGAAGCTGACTTTTTTTGCTTTGTTTGAGGTAAAAATTGTAGATTTACTGCCGCACTTTTAATGTATTTCAAAAATTTTAACATGCGATTTCTTCCTCATGTTAGCTCCATTTTTGAATTGGTTTTTGCCGTTGAATTCCATATCACTTGGGGAACATTTTCATGTAAAAGTTTTCATATTCCAATGTTATTTTTCTGGTGATGAAATTTTTGGACCATTTTACCCTTTTCACCCAAATTAATTAATTTTAGTATCATTAGATTTAGTATATCTTTATGATGTTATATTTGAATAGATTTTGGTGAATTAGAGTGTCATAGAAAGGGAAAAGCTTTAGAATTGACGTGATTTGAGACTTTATATACGGCAAGTGAATTTCTTAACCTTTGTTAATTATATAGAATCTTGTACTTCTTGTGTGAGGGGTCGAGAATGATTTATGTAGGTTTTGATTGAAATATTTTGAATTGGGTAGTTATCCTAAGCCGATAGTTGACTTGTGAATTATTGATGGAGGTTTGTTATATGTGAAATAGTGATTATTTGTTATTGATATAAAAGTGATACTTAATTGTTGTGATTTGGTTGACCGATATATTGTTGGGATTGGTCTACAACCCCAAGACCATGGAACCCATTTATAATCTTGAACTTGATCTCTCAAAGTGATGCCTTGAATAAAGAAGGCTTGATGAACCATTGATAATAAAGTGAGAAGCAATGATAAAGAATAATGAATTACATATATTGGATCGGGTGTCACATTCCAACACACATATACTGGGTCGGGTGTAATGTTCTGACACACATATATTGGACCAGGAGTCATATTCTGACATGCATATATTGGATCGGGTGTCACGTTCTGACACATATCTATATATATATAGGATCGGGTGCCACGTTCTGGCATGATAATAATGAAGGAAAACATGTTAAAATAATTTAATATACTCAATGTCAAAGAACCTATCTGCCAAAAGAAGTGTAATATGGAGGTCTGAGTCCTCATGTGTGTTATTGATATCGTTGATTGGTTCTGTACTTGTTCTTGTTGTTGCTGCTTGTTAAGTGTTACGGATTAGCCCTTGCTAAGTATTTTACGCAGGTTGTAGTTGTGGGGATTTTATGTGGAGTGTTAGGGGTACCGGTATTCTATATTACGTAATTTTGTATTTAGTAGTTCACTAGCTGAGTACCATGTATTTGGTACTCACCCCTTGCTACAACAGTATTGTAGGTTGCGAGCCTGGATTGTCGTGATACTCTCTACTTTTCCTTGTCCGAGGCTTCCTGTGGAGATTGCGAGAGGTAGTTGTTTGCCATCCCAGCTGACTTCTTACTCTTATTTTATGATTTTGTTCTGTTCTAAAGACAATATCATTTGATACTTGTGTTTCCTTTCGAATCTATTATAATACATTGGAAGCTTGTGCACGTGACAACCAGGTTTTGGAGCATTTTCATTAAGTTGACTTATTATCCGTAATTGAACTTTCATTTTTATTATAATTTCATATTTTAACGTTATAGTTAGGTTGTAGGATGACTTGTCTTGGTGGAAAAAGATGAGTGCCATCACGCCTGAATTTCGGATCGTGACATAAGGTCATTTACAGTTGACCCTTCTATCGACTCATACAAAAACTTAGTTGCTAGAAATTCTTTCAACTTGGCTTGATGTAAAAGATACCTTATGACTCTAAATCATACTTAATATACTCTAAATACTTAGGAATTGATCCTAGAATGTATATATAACTTACAAGTCATTGGTTCACCTAACTTGTATAAAATCTTACTTTGAAACTTAAACGCTAAGAAAGTTTTTAGATTAACTTCGTACTAGAGGGTTCGTATTCCCTTAGATCATCTCCAATTCTATTCCTATACTAAGAAATTGAGTTTAACATCTATGCTCAATTAAGAATCTTCAATTAAAATACCATATCATATGAAGGATGACTCGGTCTTAGCTTAAAAAAAATTGCAGTGTTGCATTATCTCCCCCTTGGGATTATTCATCCTCGAATGATGAGTAAAGGTGCATATCAAGGCATGAATAGACTCAAAATTCATCTTGACACTCCTATCAGCCAATCAAACTTTCAACTACTCATCACTATCAACAATCCCTATTTAGACTCAAGAATAGACATCCCACTCAAGAAAAGACAATCAATTTTGTTAAGGGTAAGGACATTACCTTCAACATTCTCATTGTCAAGCACGAATAACAATCCAGACTCCTTGCAATACTCAATCGACTCATCTGGACAGTCACAACTCACTCAGAGTAGACAAATCGGTTCCAATCAAGAGTAAAGATACTCTTTAAGACATTTTCACCATCAAGCATGAATGAAACATCACAATGCAGTCAATTCTAATCATTTTTAACACCTTAACAATTAGTATTTCCAATTCAGGAAGGAAGCCATCAACTTTAATGGGGAATGGGACCATCGATAAATAATACTCTATATATAATTTTCAAGCTTAGCACCTCACCTCAATTGTACTTCATTTTGTGGAACTCTCCTCCCTCAACTTAAGCTTATAGCTCTTACTCAAATTTCCATCTAACCATCTCCTCCTCTTTTATTCAAGCCTACTACTAGGCTTCAAGGTGTTATTCCCTAGATGATCATACTTATACAAAGCAAATCCTCAATACTCAACTCTAAACTTCCATAGGGACTTTCATTAAAAGATCACTAGTACTTTTCACAACCTCACTACTCTTCCTCAAACCCTTATTATGAAGTCTTCACTAGTCTATCATCAATATTCACATAATAACAACCCCAAATTCAAGCCTATCACTCTAAGCACTTCAACTATATTTTCGAACTTTCAAGCCCACTTAGCACTTCTATCTTCACCATTCAATGAGTTCTCACTCAAAGTCACACCAACATACTCTTACCTATCTACTGTTCATCATTAGGTTTGACCTCCCTCCTCTTTCTTATCTCTATCCCTACATGACACAAGTTTAACACCAATACCATAATAAGGATACACTCACTCACTTCTCATCTACTCTCATCCTCAATCTACTACTCTCAACATCAAAATTTGAACCTGGAGGAACTCATTACTTCCCCCTTTTTGCAAAACCTAAAACTACTATCTCTCTATGCAAAATAAGCAAGATCATACCTCTGAAACTTGATACTTTACATCTTACCATCAATAATGAAATAACAAGCCGAAGGTCAGTGCATGTTTAAGATGACATTGGAATCAAGAACTCTCACTCTCTTTCATCGACCTTCAACTCTCTACTATCATCAACAATTCTAGCAAGGCTGGAAAGTTGGATTACTCAAGGAGCTTGGAACGAAAGATCATTAGCACGATTCAATCGAGAAATCTTATCTAAGAACATTCATAGATTACAATCTCTCTCGTCTATCAAGTCTCATTCTGTGTTAACAGAACTATGCATAGTGTAAAAATCAAGTCAAATCTCATTCAACATGAGACTAGAAACTCTAGGATTGATGAGGGTAAGATCAAAATTAATGAATAAATTCACCGCTTCTCATCCTCAGAACTCAGCATGATCGGGAAGCAACATAATGTGCATGGGACTAAGACATAGGTATGAACAGTCATACACCCGAAGGGAATGGAATTTTACCTCAACTGAAGTATAAGGACTATATGAGGTGGAAAAGAATTGATATCTCATTTTGATCAGCCTATCACAATCCAAAAACTCAAGATCTACTTCGATTCCTCACATCATCATCTCCCCCTTAGCTCTCAAGGTCCTCTTTTTAAATTTTTGAATCAATTTCCTCTACTAGGCTATAAGCATATACCACCACACGGTCAACAAATCACCATCCACAAGAATATGCGTCTTAAACCCTTCTGTTATTCTATAGTCACATACATATAACTAGCCAGTCTGACTCCTTTCAACGATATCACTCTTAGCTTCCTCATATCTCTCTGGAACTCTCTCTCCCTCTATTTGTTGCTCTTAATGGTGTACGTGATCACTTTCCACAATTATTACACTCTAACATCTTTTCTTTTTGCCTGCTAATGCTCAACCACTGTGCTCTCATAAACTTATTTGTATAAGACTTAGACTATTGTGGAGAACTAATCATTATCTATTCATATGCCCCAATTGCTTAGCTTCTTATGACGACAAAGATTACTTACATCAGCCTACTCCACATCAACAACTCAAATATACTATTTCGATTCTCATAACAGTCATAACTTAGAGCTTCACATATCTTTACAGAATCATAGGTACACATCTCAAGCCTCTTCTTATCTATTAAGCTACCCTCTTTTCACGAGTCTTACCTAAGGGGCACTTGTACCCTGCCTAAGAATCACTTTCCTTACAATTTAGCATCTTCATACATAATGGCAAACCTCTTAGAGAAAATCTCCAACTAAGACTATCACTTTCAAGATACTATCTCCTCTTTCACACTACTACTCAAAATTCAAGCTTAGGTTCTAGTACTAACACATGTGTTTATCACATACCTCTCTAACATCACACCAACTTACAACTACTAGGTAAAAATTAGGAACATAGGCTTACTAAAATCTCATAATGAATACTCAATCAGCACATCCCCTCTTCATAACTCAAGCACCACTCACCCATTCACTATACTTCCTCATCTGGCTAACCTCTTAACTATATGAATCCATAGGCTCTCACATTGGAATCATAAGCCTAGTTTAGATCTATCACATTGAAAGCACTATGATCCCCTATTCAACATCTATACTTCACCCTCAATGGTATGAATACTATTAACACGTCAAGATAAACCTCCTTTTAGTTTTGTGCATGCTCTGACATATTCTGACAAAAACTCTTTCTCTATACCTCATCGTGAAAGTCAAAGGATACTTACGAGTCTTCTATCAAACTTATGGCAACTATCTCATCACCTTATTACTTACTTAATAGGTACATAACTCTAACTACAAGCCTCAATCAGCCATCACTCTTGTTATCTCGTCTCTTTCTTTGCATCATCATTCTTCTAACATAGGGATGATTCCATTCTATTCAGGGTTTATAAGACCTTACATCTCACTCTGAAGTGGTAGCGTTAAACTCTTTAGAGACATAAGTTTCTCTCTCATGGGTAAAATTGGAAGCAAGTTTGAAAAAGAGGGTTTGGATACATCTAGAACTAACTCAAACGCACGATTCATATGAGTAATAGTGCGCTCTTTCTAGTCAGTAAACTTAGCACACTAGTCATCTTCTCTCAAGCTCGGTACAGTCTCTCTACCACTCTGACTACTTATCACAGAGGAACTTATCGATAAGGTCTAAATATTTCTGTCTCTATCACCTTGTGGGTGAGGCATAATCAAAGGGTTTAGAGCAATGCACGAATTATCATAGATTTCTCATGAATTAGCTCTATCTCACGATTCAGAATCTGAAAAGAAGGGAAACTTTTTCTAAATGTTAATAGTCCCTCATTTATAGAAGTGGGGCCCTCACAACCATAAATACGATTCTATAGACACAGCTTCATAAATACCTTGGGACACTTGAACTCTATGCTGTGATGTGTATGTGATGATGTTCGGATCTCACATCAATTTTGAAAAATATGGTTGCACCCTGAAGCCGGTCAAAAGTCACCCATTATAGGGAGAGGATACTTGTTCATTATTGTTAGTTAGTTCAACTGTCGGCAATCAATACACATTCTCACAGAAGTATCATTTCTCTATCAAACAAAATAGAGCACCCCATGGAGATACAATCCAACCTACAATCCCCTAACTCAAGAGATCTTGAAGTTGCTCCCTAAGCTCCTTCAATTCAACCACATCTTTCGAAACCTTGTCCTGGACATACCTCATCTAATTTCATCCACACCCAAGCCATTTCAAATTAAAGAAAAATCCAATGCTATCCACTCATCCATATCTTAAATCCATTACCTCTAAGTTGGGTCGAATTTCAAACCATGTAATGTATCGAGACCCATAACAACTACGCATGATATGAACAGAAAGGACATGAGGAAATTTCCTAATTGTCTCCATAGCCTCCCAAGGATAAGTAACAGACGTCTCCTCACCAATCCTTAAGACTCTACTCAACTGGACTTGTACATATGTGAGACCTATGAACCCGGGGCTCTGATACCAAATTGTCATGACCCAAAATCTAGGCATGATGGCACTCACCTAACCCACTAAGGCGAGCCAGCTTAACACTTACTAATCCAAACATAACAATAATTGCAAAAGATGAATAGACTAATATAATAGTTAATCATATCAATACCAAACTACAACTATCCCAAGGACTGGTGTCAGATGTACAAGCCTCTAAATATAGAATTCTTGAATAAAATACATGTCTCAAATGTCTAGTTCTAAAATAGAACATAACATAATAATGGATACCTTGAAGGTCTGCTGAAGATATAAGCAACTACCTTAAGAATAATCCAGAAGCTCGATCTTGTAATGAAAAAAGTCTTACCAGAGGGATTGGGCTTGCATCCTACAAAATGTAGCAAGGGGTGAGTACCAAACATACGGTACTCAGCAAGTGGAACTAACTTAAAGTAAAATAATGAAGAACTAAGTAACTCCTTAACACCCAACCACATACCGCCAGATTACAAGCCTGCACTCAAAAAAGAAGTCCCAGCAGAATATATATATCATATGTAGAAAACTACTAGAATGTATATATAATCATCACTTAGCATTAGGCCTTTAA
>JAABOM020059910.1:0-12332 GCA_011800125.2 Solanum clarkiae
ATGAGGTATCAATTCTTTCCCGCCTCATATAGTCCTTATACTTCAGTTAAGGTGACATTCCTTTTCCTTTGGGTGTATGACTATTCGTACCTATGGCTTGGTCTTGTGCCCATCATGTTACTTCCCGATCATGTTGAGTTTTGAGGATGAGAAACAATGAATTTATTCATTAATCTTGATCCTACCCCCATAAATCCAAGAGTTTCTAGTCCCATATTGAACATGATGTGACTTGAGTTTTACACTATACATAGTTCTGTTAACACAGAATGATACTTGATAGACGAGAGAGATTGTAATCTATGAATGTTCTTAGATAAGATTTCTCGATTAAGTTGTGCTAATGATCTTTCGTTCAAGAATCGTCAAGAAAGATATCAAGTTGGGATTAGCTATCAAAATTCATCATCAAGGGTTTCAAGAAAACGAATTCAAGAATCCCAAGAAAGGATTTATTGATTCTTCTTCTTCAAGAATTAAGGTTCTTCATCAAGAACTCTAAAGATTCTAAATAAAGAATTCAAGAATTAAAGAGAAGTTCTTCAAACAATGTCTTTCCAAGTTCTTCACTCTAAAAGAACTACCGAGATCGAGGATTTTCTCCAAGAAAGCTAGTATTCATCAATATTCGATGGTAATATTAGCTTTTCAGGATGTAAGGCTAAACGAAAATATAAGCTTGTCCTCTCAAATGCCCCCTAGGTGAGTCGAGATGAGATGAGATGAGTTGAGTTGAGTTCATTTGAGATGAGTCCCTTTAAGTTGAGTCTGATTTGATTGATGAGTTGATTGGTAAATGAGTCACTTGTCTACACTTTATTCTTTCTTTAGAAAGACATTTGACATGTTGATTGATTTCTATATTTAGTTGACGTTGTTTCTATATTATTCTACCTATTTCGGTTTAACTGAACTATTTTACATACTAGTATATTCCACGTATTGACGTCCCCCTCTGGGACTGCATCATTTCATGATATGGTGTCACGACTCAAAATTCAGGCGTGATGACACTCATCTTATCCCACCAAGACAAGTCATCCTACACTCCAACTATAACATCAAAAATGCAAAATTATAATAAAAATGAAAGTTCAATTATGTGTAATGAGTCAACTTAATGAAAATCCCCCAAAATCTGGTTGTCACGTGCACAAGCTTCTAATGTATTACAATAGATTCGAATAGAAATGCCAGTATCAAATGATATTGTTTTTGGAATAGAACAAGATCATAAAATAAGAGTAAGAAGTCAGCTGGGGTGGCAAACAACTACCTCTCACAATCTCTCCCGGAAGCCTCGACACGAAAAGTAGAGTGTATCACGACAATCTGGGCTCGCAACCTACAAAATTGTTGTAGCAAGGGGTTAGTACCAAATACACGGTACCCAGCAAGTGAACTACTAAATACGAAATTAAGTAATTAAAATACAGGTACTCCCGACACTCCAACCAAACCCCCACAACTGCAACCTGCATAAAATCAGTCCAGCATAACAGTTCACAATGTACATAACAAATAACTCAATAACCACACCAACTATTATATACCAACAACACCAGGGATCAAGTGCATCTATCACAAGTTTCACCAAGCACTCACACGCTTATAAATGATAATGAGATGTAATGCAATGAAATGCAATGTCACGTAGAATGATGCATGTCTGTCCTAGTGATACACATCCGCTGATCATAAATATGCCTCAATCAGAACTCATGGGGGCCACACATAGACCATGTATCTATTACGGCATGCGACATGAACCTCAAATCATAGTATCCGTCGCGGCGTGCGGCACGTCCCTTGAATCATAGTAACCATCGTGGAGTGCGACACGACCCTCAATTCATAGTAACCTCTTCAATTCTCATTCTTTTTCACTAGTCGGAACCATTTTCCTTTGGCTTTGCATTTCTTTTCTTGGATCATTCAGCAAACACATAGTAAATGCACAATAATCATGTTCATGGAAATAAAATATGCAAGATGCCCACGAAAATTCATATATCTCAAAATCAAGAACGAGTAGCTCTATAACATAAATATTGCCATATCCGCAATCTCAATACCATCACAACCTTAACAACATTCATATCTAAAGGTAAGTATCACTTCAATATCAATAATGAATGATTACAATTTCACATATAATAAACTTCCATCATTAATTCACAAGTCAAATATCAACATAGGATAATTACCAAATTCAAAATATTTCAATCAAAGCCTACATAAATCGTTCTTCAAACCTCACATCAGAAGAACAAAATTCTATATACTTAACTAAGGTTAAGAAATCCACTTGCCTTAGCCAAAGATAATCAATCAAGCACTTGAGTCTTCCCCTTCTGAATGGAATCTGAAACACTACGATCTAATTCAATAAGAATTCACAATTAAATTTTTGAAACAAACAACACCTATGTTACTATATGACCTAACCTAGACCCAAAAATTACCCCATTGTATAATCAATTTTCCTAAATTTTTAGGATTAGAGTTAAGTCTTAATTCCTCCAAAATATAACCTTAATACAATATACCTATTGTTTAATTATCTATCTCAATATGCCCAAAACTTAAATTATATTATGATAACTATAAGAACATTTTTAACCCTAAGTAATTTTCGTAAGCCGCAACCTTCAATAACGAAGCAGTAAGCAAAAGAAGCATAAACTTTTATTAAAAATTGATCCAAAGAAAGAACTTCATTCATTATCCACATGTCACATCACGGTAATCATTACTAACTTAGTGGATATGTATGTATTTCCATTATTTATTATTGATTTCTTTAAAAAAATTATTTTCAACCCAAAAGTAAGAAAATATGTGTTCTTTATGCTATTTCTATGCAGTTGGCACACAGATAAAAAAAATAGAATCTAGGTTTTCTGTTATTTGTGTTGTCTTACCTGAAGCACGCAGCACTGCTTCCTTCCAATCTTCCTCTTCTTTTTATTTCTCAAATTATATTAAAAGAATTAAACTCTAATAACTAAATTTTTTCTATATATACTAAGTGGTATAGGATATTTAATAAGTTATCAATTTAGTCTCCTAGTTAAACTAGTTATCTAAATTTACCCATAAATTTAATAGTCCTGGTTACTGAATAGACCAAAATACCCATTTAAAATTTGTGAGAGGATATTATAAGAAAGCAAAAGGATTAATTCTCAAGATGATCTAACGGGTCATTAAATTATCCACCACTAAAAATCATGTTCGTCCTCGAACATAAGGTAGAAGAAAGTACCTGCAGCTTCGAAGAGGTGGGGATATTTAGCACACATGTCAGACTCCATCTCCCAAGTCGCCTCTCTAACTGGACGGTTCTTCCGTTGCACCTTCACGGATGCTATCTTTTTGTTTCTGAGCTTTTGAACCTGTCTATCCAATACAGCTATAGGCTCTTCTTCAAATGACAAGTCCGGACTCAATACCACCGAATCAAATGAGAGTATATAAGACTCATCAGGCACATACTTTTGGAGCATGGAGACATGGAACATAGGATGTACAAATGAACAAGGTCAGTCTATAGGCTACCTCTCAAACTCTCTCCGGAATCTCAAATGGGCCAATAAATCGAGGGCTAAGCTTGCCCTTCTTCCCAAACCGCATCACACCCTTCATGGGTGATACTTTGAGCCAAATGTGATCACTCTCCATAAACTCTAATGCTCGGACCCTCCTATCTGCATAACTCTTTCGTCAACTCTGGGCCATTAACAATCTACCCTAAATCATACGGACCTTCTCCATAGCATCCCTTAGAAAGTCTGCATCTAATGAGTCCATCTCAGTAGAATCAAACCAACCAATCGGAGATCTACACTGTCTACCATACAATGCCTCGAATGGATCCATCTGAATACTGGAATGATAACTATTATTGTAGGCGAACTCCACTAAGGGCAAGTGTTGGTCCCAACGGGTACCAAAATCAATCACACACGCTTGCAACATATCCTCCAACACCTGAATAGTCTGCTCAGGCTATCTATCTGTTCGACGGTGAAAGGCTGAGCTCATATCCAGCTGAGTACCTAGACCATGCTGCAAGGCCCTCCAAAAATGTGAAGAGTGAACCCCGATTAGAAATGATAGAAATGGGCACACCATGCAATCTAACTATCTGACTGATGTAAAGCTCAGCTAACTTCTCTATTGTGTACTTAACCTTGACTGGAACAAAATGGGAAGACTTAGTTAATCGATCCATAAATACCCAGTTAGAGCCATAATCGCCGACAGTAGTGGGCAAACACACCACGAAATCCATAGTAATTTGCTCCCACTTCCATGTCGGAATGGGCATCCTCTGAAACTCACCTCCAGGCCACTGGTGCTCACACTTAACCTGCTGACAAGTTAAACACTTAGCCACAAACTTTGAAATATCCTTCTTCATACCACACTACCAATTGTGCTGACTCAGGTCATGATGCATCTTCGCTGCTCCTGGATGAATGGAATAACGAGCATGGTGATATTCCTCAAGAATCAATCTAATCAAATCACCTACCTTAGGCACACAGACTTGGCCTCCAATCCTTAAAACACCATCAGGATCAAGCACTGCTTCCTTAGCCTCTCCTCTGGTCACTTTGTCTTTGATGAGGAATAACTTCTCATCCTCGAACTGACGCTCTTGAATCTGGTCCATTAAGGAAGAACGAGCCTCAAGAAAAGCAAGTACACCTCCCTTATTAGTAAGTTGTAACCTGACTAGGCCTTCAGCTAGACATTGAACATCTCTGGCCAAAGGTCGCTCCTCCGCTCGGATGATGGCTAAACTCCCCATGCTAGAAATCATTCTGCTCAAGGCATTATCCACATCATTTGCCTTCCCTGGATGATATAAGATGATTAAATCATAGTCCTTTAGCAAATCCATCCACCTATGCTACCTCAAGTTTAGATCCCTTTGACTGAATATATATTGAAGGCTTATATGATCAGTGAAGATCTCGCAATGTACACCATATAAATAATGATGCCATAACTTAAGAACAAAAACCACAGCTGCTAGCTCTAAGTCATGGATAGGATAATTCTTCTCATGAACCTTCAATTGTCTAGAAGCATAGGCAATCACTTTACCCCTTTGCATCAATACACCACCTAAGCCCACAATATACTGTAAAGTCCACACCTGTCTCAGGTAATGTAGTCATATCTACCTCGGTTAATCCTATGATGAATTTCTTTAGATCAGACCGTCTATCATCATATATTGCAATTAATACTTTAGTGCCCAAGTTCTTTCTAGTTAGTCCTTTTAATCCAATTATAATTAATTCCATGTGCATGAGAGCCATTCTAGTATTTATTATTGTTTTAAATGATTCTGGATTAATTAGATGTATTATTGCTATCTCATTTCCTACGGATGATCATTAATCCACTCGATAATGTCTATACAGTTGAGTATTTCTGAAACGACCACAAAGTGCCCAAAAATGTGCCTCAAAAATGCCCGAAATTATAATTTACATACATCTCAAAATTCGTGCATGATATAAAAAATACGACTTCATATTCTTGAGCAGGGGGTCAAATTGAGTGGAAAATGGGTCTAATCTCGATTTTAGAGCGAACGATTCACAATTTGAATTTTCCAAGTTGACGAAAAATAGTGTGCACTACAGGCCCCTAGCGCGACCCGGCTGGGGCACACCAGTGCATTATTTTGTGTCCAGTTATTTTATTCCGGTCCAAGGCTTTTGGGTCTTGGGTCTAAGCCTCCTCATACGTGAAAAAAACCTATACTTAGCATTATTTCACACTCATATCATCCAAAACATTCCCAAATACTCTCTCAAACACTTAGACAATATTTCATCTCTAAATTTCAAGTCACAAAACTCATTCGGATTCTAAGGTTATTATTCAAGCTTCAAGTCTCCATCTCCAATCTTCTTCAAGAATTCTCCAAAGCTAAGGTATGTGTATTTCTTTCATGGGTTCCTTTCACCTATGATACCCAAGCTTCCTTTTATTTAAACTTGCATGATTTAAAGTTGATTTACTCATGGAACTTATTATGAATTTCACTGCACACTATGTTAGGGTTTCATTAAATTATGGTTGTTTTAACATATTTTGAGCTATGAATCTAAGATCTATTATGAGGTTTAATTAAGGGTTTGATGTATATTGATTGAGGGTATTACCAAATATCTATTGATAGTTTTACATTGAATTTTCTAGCATGATTATACTCCAGAATTGCATGGTTTTACACTAGCATTCCAAACCAACCAAGTGTTTCAAAAAAATGTACGGTTATTGATAATTAAGTTGTTGAAGTGCTAATGCTTGGCATACGAGATATATAACTTTATGGTGATGAAAGCAATGTAATATTAAGATGAATTCTTGAAAAGTATCCATAGGGTTGCATGTTGACCATACCTTGTTGAGGAGGTGCTTGCCTTGACCGCTATGATTGAGGGTGTGAAGTCCATTAACCATGTTAAGGGGTTGATACCTTGACCACTATGATAGAGGGTGTGAAGTCCATTAAACTTGTTAAGGGGTTGATACCTTGACCACTATGATAGAGGGTGTGAAGTCCATTAACCATATTAATGCGTTGATACCTTGACCCTATGATGGAGGCCTATTAACCATGTTAAGGGGTTGATACCTTGAGCACTATGATGGAGGGTGTGAAGTCTATCTATCGGTTGAGGGGTATATACCTTGATCACCCTCGAAGGGGGTGTTAAGCTTTGGATTTCGAGTACTAGTATGCTTGGTCTATGATGATTTTCTCTCCTTATATATGTAATATGTTCTATACAAGCATGTTTTACTTCAAGCATCATTCATACATGTCACATTGTTATTATGCTACCTATTACTCATGATTGTGTATTTCGATTATTTTGTATATCTCTTGTAGCATTGCATCCTACATACTTAGTATATTCAAACGTACTAACGCATACTCTATGCCTACATGATGTTACCAAGTAGGGACCAGAGCTCCATTTGGTCATCATCCTTCTCCATGTGGTTAGTGATATCTAATCAGGCTAGTTGGTGAGTCCTCTATTCCGAGAGCAATGTCTTTGATTTTATGCTATGTATTAAGACTCTCTCTTTTTCTTTGATGTATGTTGACTATGACGGTGAGACCAGTTGATTTTCTTGGGCCCCGCTAAGTATCTATGTAGTAGAGGTGTTTTTGGACATGATATGTAATTATGTTATGAGGCTTGACTCTCTTGTCTCTCGAATTTTATAATATGGAAGTTTCCCTTAGTCCCTTTGCCTTTATTTCTATTCTTTCAATGCTATTTAATTGCTTCTGCTACCAAGGATGTGTAATTATATGCTAAGAGGCTTGTTTGGGGTTCCTTCGGGTTCCCCATTTGCCATTTCATATCTAGGCCCTAGTTTGGGTCTTGACAAACTTGGTATTAGAGTACTAGGTTGTTAGATCCTTGGAGTCCAACACACCGCATCAATTAGAGTCTTATTAATGGTTGTTTTGTACACCATAACTATAAGTAAGAGGCTATGAGGCGTTTTAGGAAATGTTTCCCTTCTTCATGGTCAATGTCGTTCTATAGAGTTGGGGTAAGATTTTTATCCCCCTAATGATTGTTCTTTGATATGATAGATCATGCCTAACACAAGAGAAAGACAAGCCCGTATTTCCAAGGAACAACCGGCCCCTCTCGCTCCTCAAGCTCCTCATGATGGGGACCGGGTCATGAAGAGTTCCGGGATGCTCTCACTTTTACTAGATCAATTTGTAGCTAATCAAATCAACCAAGGGGCACAACCTCCTCAAGCTTCTACTCTGGCATCTAAGGTAAGAGACTTCATGATGATGAACTCACCGGAGTTCTATGGTTCGAAAATGGATGAGGACCCTCAAGAGTTCATTGATGAGGTTTATATAGTGTTGGCTATCATGGGTGTGGGATCAGAAGAGAAGGCGGAGTTCGTGGCTTACCAACTCAAGTGGGTGGCACAAATATGATTTACGCAATGGAAGAAGGAGAAGGGGAACAATAATGTGGTGCTATGGGAGGAGTTTAAGGTGGCCTTTCTTAACGGGTTCTTCCCTCTTGAGCTTAGGGAGGCCAAGATGATGGAGTTCGTGAATTTAAAGCAAGAATCAATGAGTGTGAGGGAGTACACCCTTAAGTTTAACCAACTTTCTAAATATGCTCCTCAATTGGTGTTCGATCCGAGGTCGAGAATGAATAAGTTTGTAATGGGTGTATCTGATTTGGTGAATGAGGAGTGTCGGTCCACAATGTTGATTGGAGACATGGATTTGTCCTACTTGATAACTTATGCCGAACAATTGAAGGAGGAAAAGATGAGAAAGAAAAGGGGTAGAGAGGGAAAGAGGGCCTATGGTGAAGGAAAGTTCCAAAGTCCCAAAGGTCGTGGTGGTATGGTAGCTTATGCTAGGTGCCCAAAGTGTGATAGATGCCATGATGGCCCATGCTTGAAGAAGACCAATACTTGTTTTGATTGTAGGGAGATAGGTCACAAGATAATAGATTGTCCTCTTAGTCACAACAAGGGTAGAGGTGGTAATGTTGATCAAGGAGATGCTCCAAGGCGCAATCGATTTTATGCCCTTCAAGGGAGATGAGGAGAAGTTGAGGTTCCCGATGATGCTACCGATAAGTTGAAGGTTTTTTTGATTTTATTGTGCATGCTTTGATAGTTCCGGGGGTCTCTATTCCCTTCATTATCCCTTTTGTTGCTAGTAAGATTTGGTTGTGTGAGTCTATTGGTGCTAGAAAGGCTTATAAGGGTTACTCCATGTTCTTGTTGCATAAAGTCTTGACTTGTGATTTAGGTTGAATTTAGTTTGATGAGTTGGAGGTCTTGGGGTGGCTTGGCAACATCATATCATGTTCTAACGGGTGTAGGATTGGTAAGGTTGTAATATGATGGTTAAGGATGAATGATCTATTGGGTCAACTACAATGGGCTAGTCACTTCTCTAAGATTGATTTGTGGTTTGGGTTTTAGCCCCCAAGTGAGGATGAGGGTAGGTAATATCCCTAAGTGTCCTTTTGGACTAGGAGTGTGCATTTTGAGTATTGGTGGAGTTGTTTGGTTCACTTGTGCACTGACTATGTTTATGTGTTTCATAAATAGGGTCTTAGAACCCTACCTTGGCATGTTTGTGGTGGCCTCTAGTGGTGGAGCATTGATTTATTTAGAGCTTGTGAATCATTTGGGAGTAGTGTTGGAATTCTTGGGGGATGAGGTATCGTTTGCTAAATGTGATAGGTGTGAATGGAGGATAACAAGAAGGTAGTTAGAACTCCTTAAGGATTATGATATGAGTGTGCATTATTTCCCTGGTGAGGCAAATATTGTGGTCGATGCACTAAGTAGGGTGCTTATGGGTAACCTAGCATATGTTGATGATGGTGGCAAAGAGGTAACCAACAAGGTCCATCGGTTGGCTAGATTGGGAGTAAGGATGGAAGAAGTTGAGAGTGGTAGTGTGGGTTCGTGATGGTTCTAAATCTTCTTTGATTGAAGAGGTTTAGATTAAGGAAGACCTTGATTCCACCTTATTAGAGTTGGAAATCTTGAGTAAAAGAATGGTAGAGTGGAGGTTGTCTCCCAAGGGGCAGTGCCACGACCTAAAATTCAGGCGTGATGACACTCGTCTTATCCCATCAAGACAAGTCAGCCTACAACCAAACTATAACATTAAAATGCGGAATTATAATAAAAATAAAATTTCAATTACGGATAATAAGTCAACTTAATGAAAATCCCTCAAAACCTGGTTGTCACATGCATAAGCTTCTAATGTATTACAATAGATTCGAAAGAAAATACAAATATCAAATGATATTGTCTCTAGAATAGAACAAAATCATAAGTAGGAGTAAGAAGTCAGCTAGGATGGAAAACAGCTACCTCTCACAATCTCTATAGGAAGCCTCAGACAAGGAAGAGTGGAGAGTATCACAACAATTTGGGCTCGCAACCTACAAAATTATTGTAGCAAGGGGGGTGAGTACCAAACACACGGTACTCAACAAATGACCTGCTAAACACAAAATTAAGTAATATATAATACCGGTACCCCCAACACTCCAACCAAACCCTTACAACTACAACCTGCATAAAATCAGTCCAACATAACAATTCAATGTACATAGCAGATAGCTCAATAACCACAACAACTATTATATATCAACAATACCAGGGATCAAGTGCATCTATCACAAGTTTTACAAAGCACTCACATATTTATAAATGATAATAAGATGTAATGCAATGCAATGCAATGTCACATAGAATGATGCATGTCTATCCTAGTGATATACATCCGCTGATCATAAACATGCCTCAGTCAGAACCCATAGGGGCCACACATAGAGCATGTATGTGTCGCGGCGTGCGACACAACCCTAGAATCATAGTATCCGTCATGACGTGCGACACGTCCCTCGAATCATAATAACCATCGCGGCATGCGATACGACCCTCGAATCATAGTAACCTCTTTAATTCTCATTCTTTTTCACTAGCCGGAACCATTTCCCTTCGGCTTTGCATTTATTTTCTTGGATCATCAAGCAAACACATAGTAAATGTATAATAATCACGTTCATGGAAATAAAATATGCAAGATGCCCATGCAAATTCATATATCTCAAAATCAATAATAGGTAGCTCAGTACCATAAATGTTTCCATATCCTCAATCTCAATACCATCACAACCTTAGCAACATTCACATCTAAAAGTAAGTATTAGTTCAATATTAATAACAAATAATTACTATTTCACATATAATAAATCTTCGTCATTAATTCACAAGTCAAATATCAATATAGGATAATTACCCAATTAAAAATATTTCAATCAAATCCTACATAAATCATTCTCAACACTTCACACCAGAAGCACAAGATTCTATATACTTAATAAAAGTTAAGAAATTCAGTTGCCTTACGTAAAGTCTCGAATCACATCAATTCCGAAGCTTTTCCCTTTTTATGACACTCCAATTCACCAAAATCTATTGAGATATAGCATCATGATTATATAATGAATCTAATGAAACTAAAATCAATTAATTCAGGTGAAAAGGGTAAAATGGTCCAAAAAATTTTATTGCCAGAAAAATACCATCGAAATCTGAACATTTATATATGAAAATATTCCCCAAGTGATAAGGAATTCAACGGCGAAAACCAATTAAAAAATGGAGCTAATTTAAGAAAGATATCGCATGTCAAAGTTTCCGAAATATATTAAAAATGCAGCAGAAAGATCACAATTTTACCTCAAATGACACACCAAAAATCAATTTCTGAAGATCCCACAATGTTCTCCTCAGAAAAATATATAATTTAGCCTTTTGAATCGCTCAAATCCGATCAAAATTGAGAGAGAAATCGTTGGTTGAAGTTTGGGGAAAGTTTGCGATCTTCTCTTCTCTTTCTTGGAGAAAATCCTCAATCTTCGCAGTTCTTTTAAAGTAAAAGTACTTGGAAGGACATTGATTGAAATAATTATCTTTGATTCTTGAATTCTTGACTTAGACTCTTTAGAGATTTTGATGAAGAACCATAATTCTTGAAGAAGAAGAGTCAAGAAATCCTTTCTTGGGATTCTTGAATTTTTTTCTTGAAACCCTAGGTTATGACTTAAAATCCTATTAGATCTTCATGAATAGATGAAGGAATTTTTGTTGGATAGATTGAAATTTATGAAGAATAACTTACGTTGAGGATGAATCTTGAAAGCAAATCCTAACTTAATGACTTTCTTGATCATTTTTTAGCGTTTATGTTTAGGAGAGAAGGGAGAGGGTTTTGATCATGAAAACTGACAGTTTGGGCTTTTTAGGACCTTAAATAGACCCTCAAATGTTTTAGGATAAAAATACCCTCAAAATAAAAATAAAAAATCATAAACTCGTCCACTGAGGGTCCGCGACACGCTCCAAGCGCAGACCTTCGGACAGCTCTGCACCCCTTCACTAAAATGGTCATAACTTTCTGCACCAAACTTTGATTAACGCAAAATTAGATGCGTTGAAAAGTAATTCAAATATCTTTGATTTGATATATTATGGGTTATCTAATTAATTATACTTTAGGAGATATGTTCTTTTGAATTTAACCCTTCTATAAACTCGTACGAAAACCTAGTTGCTAGAAATTCTTTGAACTTGACTTGATGTAAAAGATTCCTTATGACTCTAAATCACACATAACATACCTTAAATACTTAGGAATTGATCCTAGCACGTATATACAACTTACAAGTCATTGGTTCACCTAACTTTTATAAAATCAT
>JAABOM020059911.1:0-12332 GCA_011800125.2 Solanum clarkiae
ATTATTATTATTATTATTATTATTATTATTATTATTATTATTTAGTCATCAAATTATAAACTAGGCCCTTTGCATTATAGTAATATTCTTAACTTAGACGTTTGGAGGAATTGTGATCTAACCCTTGAGTTGATTATAAAAATTTAGATGAGTTTTTGGGTCTAGGATAGACATATGGTAGATTAGGTGTTGTTAGTTTTGAAATCTTATGGTGATAACTTATTTGACTAGATTGTGGTGCTACGGATTCCATTCGGAAGGGGAAGGTTCAAGTGCTTGATTGTTTGTCTTTGGCTAAGACAAGTGATTTCTTAACCTTTGTTAAGTATATAGAATCTTGTACTTCTTATGTGAGGTGTTGAGAATGATTTATGTAGGCTTGGATTGAAATATTTTGAATTGGGTAATTATCCTATGTTGATATTTGACTTGTGAATTAATGATGGAGGTTTATTATATGTGAAATAGTGATTATTTGTTATTGATATTGAAGTGATACTTACTTTTAGATGTGAATATTGTTAAGGTTGTGATGGTATTGAGATTGAGGATATGACAACATTTATGGTATTGAGATGCCAATTCTTGAATTTTGAGACATATGAATTTGTATGAGCATCTTGCATATTTTATTTCCATGACATGATTGTTGTACATTTAGTACGTGTTTTCTTGATGATTCAAGAAAAGAAATGAAAAGCCGAAGGGAAATGGTTCCGACTATTGAAAAAGAAAAGAAATGAAAAAGCCGAAGGGAAATGGTTCCAGCTAGTAAAAAAAAAATTCGAGGGTTGTGTCGCACGCCGCGACAGTTACTATGATTCGAGGGACGTGTCACGCGTCGTGACAAATACTATGATTCGAGAGTCGTGTCGCACGCCGTGACAGATACATGGTCCATGTGTGGCCCCATGGGTTCTGACTGAGGCATGTTTATGATTGACGGATGTGTATCACTAGGACAGGAATGCATTATTCTACGTGACATTGCATTGCATTGCATTACATCTCACGACATTCATTTTCATCCCATAATGCTCTCGCTTGTTATGATTATATGGAATGCTATTGAGATTGGTTATTCATTATACTATTGACTTGTCTATGTCTTTACATGATTAGTTTTGATATTAATTTGATGACACTTGATGAATTAGCAAGAACTTGATAAATTGTAGAATTTCTCTATGACTTGAAAGTGGCGTAAATGAGGATTAGACTATCATAGGCTTTGATCATAGGATTTCGAATGGAGTAATTGTGAAGGTTATGATTTGGGTTATAGTTGTGGAAATTTGGCGGGAGTGTTGGGGGGTACCGGTATTCTATACTACTTAACCTTGTGTTTATTAGTTCACTTGCGGAGTACCGTATGTTTGGTACTCACCTCCCTTGCTACAATATTTTTATAGGTTACGAGCCTAGATTGTCGTGATATACTCTGTTTTCCTTGTTTGAGGCTTTTCGAGGGAGATTATAAGAGGTAGTTGTTTGCCATCTCAGCTAACTTCTTACTCCTATTTTATGATTTTGTTCTATTCTACAGATAACATCATTTGATACTTGTGTTTCTTTTTGAATTTATTTTAATATGTTAGATGCTTGAGCATGTGACAACCAGGTTTTGAGGGATTTTCATTAAGCTGAACTTTCATTTTGATTATAATTCGCATTTTAATGTTATAGTTGGGTTGTAGGTTGACTTGTCTTGGTGGAAAAAGACAAGTGTCATCACGCCTGAATTTCGAGTCATGACAAGATTACCAAGTGAAACCATTTTCAACCTTTTAAAATGCTGGTGATGAACCAAACTTCAAAACAGAAGCATTTCAGTACATATTAAAGCAAAAGCAGATACTAGTTGTTATATATTATAGTTAACATGATAACTGCTACTGAATAAGCAAAGATATTCCAAAAGAAAAATAATGAAATAGGAACAAACACCAGCAAGAGCAAGAACAAAATCAGGAAATTTACGGGTTATGTTTATTTAAAACTTTGTTTGCACAACATCTAAAATAGAAACTGATATAGGGATAGATTTTTCAATATACTCTCATGGATTTGAAGCCATTTTAATAAGAAATACTCAACGCTATATCAAAGACTTAGACTTTCCAAACTTAAAAGAAATGTGCAAATAAGACTTTGGGACATGATTCAGAGGAAAAAACCCAAAATCAACCAGACAGAACATGAATCGAATGGAAAGCATGAATGAAGCACTGAATATGATTCTATGACCTAGAAAAATGTATTAATCGATAGTAAAGAATCACAATAGTTTAATGAAGGAAAGCTTAAAGCTGACTAGAACACAACACTCATTGAACTAGAAACATGAAATCTACACCTATTTCAAAATAACATCACAACACGGTCCCAGAAACGTCTTAACGACCAAAACAACAACATCATGACACCGACTCATCGTAATATAGCAAGCTCAGTCAGACACAAACATGAAAAATCGATGTAACATAAAGATTTATCCCATGACTAGGCAAACACACTTGAAGAAGAAGAAGAAGGCTATTACCTTCTCTGGAGCAGGAACTGGACTTCAACGAGCTGGGAGAGAGTTTTTCACCACCAACGGAAGCTTGTTCGTGTGTTCCTTCGAAAATCTGGTTTCAACATTCGTCTAGATCCACCTAGCTTTAAAATTAATTAAAGGTTTTTGTAGGGTTTTTTCAGATTGAGAATGGCTGTGAGGTTTACTAGGGTTGCCAAGATGACCAACGGTTGCTCTTACTAATATATATAGGGATTTCTAGGGTTCCAAAATATAGTGGAAATTAGGGTTATTTTCGAATTCGAAATCTGAACCCCCTCCCCTCAAATTCTATCCTCTTTTGGAATCTAAAATATCCCAAAAGATTCTTCAAGTAGTTAGGATGAGGGTGAGGTGGATGGATCAATTTTGAGCAAGGACGAAGGGTATGAGGGATGATGACACCTATGTACGGAGGGGATAAGGTGAACGTTGAGGAGAATCTAGGGATTTCGTCATATTTGGGGATGGGTTTGCTAGGCTGTTACTGGTTTAGCTTGGCTATTCGACGAAGAAGGAAGGAAAAGGGAGAGAGTGAGGTATACACAAGAAAAGGAGAAGAAGAAGAAGAAGGAGGAGAAAATAAAAAGGGGGCGCGTGACATTCACTTGGAGTAGTATAAGTAATTGTTTGTATAGACTTTGGCTGAAAAATAAAGGGTTGGACCGAGTTAGAGGTTTTGGGCCAAGAAATTGGTCCCAAATGGACCAAAAATGGATCTGAAAAAGGGATTTAAAGTAGGGTAAGTCAATTGAAATTTTGGTCATTATAATTGCAATTATAACAAATAAAAGATGTAACCAAATTGAATTAATTGATAAATTTGACTACAAGATGAATTTAATTTTAATCAATTAAAGAGTTTCTTAAATTAATGAAATAATAGAATTATTTTAAATCGTTGAAAAATTCGAGGAACTCAATAATTAATTCACATTGTGGAGGGTAAAAATTAGATGTCAACAGCATGCATGACTTTCTAATGGCTGAAGATAGTGAACTATGGGACATCGTTTTTGATGGACCATATATTCTTATGACTGAGGTGAAAGAGGGAGAAACAACTAAGCAAGTGCCCAAGACTCGACAATAATACAATGAAGCTGATAGGAAGAAGATAGAGAAAAACTACAAAGCTAAGAAGCTGATTGTGTGCGGAATAGGAGCTGAGGAGTATAATCAAATCTCTGCTTGTGAGTCTGCTAAGGAGATTTGGGATTGCCTAAGGAATGCAGATGAAGGAACTGAACAGGTGAAGGAGTCTAAAGTCCACATGCTAACCACTCAGTATGAAGACTTTATCATGATGGAAGAGGAATCCAGACATGACTCGAAGACTAGGTTCTCAGTTATAACCAGTGAGTTGAAGTGTTGGGGAGAACATATCAGTCAAAGCAAACAAGTGAGAAAGATCCTTAGAGTGCTTCCCAAGTTGTGGGAAAGCAAAGCAGATGTTGTCACTGAGTCAAAGAACTTGAAGACTTTAACCGTGGATGTGCTCATTGGCATACCCCGAACTCATGAGCTGAACAAGAAACATGATACAGATAAGAGAGAAGGAAAGAAATATAAGACTCTGGCACTGAAAACAACTCACTGTGATGAGGAGATTGAAGGTGTTGATATGGCCCATCTTGCAAAATGATTCAAAAAATTTATCAAGAAAAATCCTGAATTTGCAAGGAATGGAAATTTGTGTAGATCTCAAAGCAATGCAGAACTATGTCATAGATGTACAAACTAGGACATTTCATCAAAGAGTGTCCTCATGGAAAAGGTGATCATAAAGATGGCTCAAGGTTTGTTAAGGACAAAAGGAGGGACCAGGTCTCAAACAAAGTCAGAAAGAAGGAAACTTCTGATCAGATTCTGATGAAAGCTCTGGGGGTCTGGGGAAATTCCTCCAGTGATTCTGATGACGAAGAACAACCTGAGGACTCTTCAATGCTTTCTGTAAAAGTTGATAATGAGATCTTTGACAACTTGTTTTCCATTTATGGCTCAATCAGATGATGAGGAAGAAGAAGAGGAACATGTAACACTACTGGACTTGAAAGAGAATTTAAATCTTTACTCTACAAAAAGGTTAAAGAAACTAGCATGTGTTCTTATTGATTCCATTTGTGAATTAATTGCTAAAAAGAACCTTTTAAACAATAGTGTGGACGTGTCACATGATGAAAAAATTATTTTGACAACTCAAGTGTCTGATCTTGAAGTTAAGGTGGTGGATCTAAAAACTGAAAAGGATGAACTTTTGAAATTGATGAAGACTGATGCTAAGTTAAAAAGAAAAATAAGTGAAAATGATCTGGCTTTAGAAGAGAAACTAAAGGAGGCTGAATTGAAGTTGAATCTAGCCTTAAAAGAAATGTTGTGATGCAGAAAGACATGCTTAAGATTAAGGAGGACTTGAACAAGTCCATGAAGTGGACTGCATCTTCCAAACTGTTGGGCGATATGTCTAGCGGCTGGTATCATAAAAAGAGAGGTCTAGGATATGTCAATAAGATTGATCCCCATATAATCCTCACAACAAATATGTCTCTATTGTTGATAATCTGTTATGTTTGCATGGTGGGAGAAATGGTTATCTAAAACGCAGCTATGAAGTTCTGAAGAGAACTCTGAAAAAACAACAGTATGATTACTCAGGAAGACAAAGTGTGAATAGGGGACTAGGTCCTAAGTCAAAACTGAGTAGCCGACCTTTGCCTAGCTGGACTAGAAAGTTTGTGATTAGGCCTCTTTCTCATTACTAGGAGCTTAGATTAAACTGGGTTCCCAAAACTAACAAGTAATTCCTTATAGGAACAGTCCAAAGGAAGCAGTCAGTGCTGGTTTATAGATAATGGATGCTCAAAGCACATGACTGGAAGGACTAAAAACTTTCTCTCTTTAAATAAAATGGAAGGTGGCAGTGTGTCATTTGGTTATGGTAAGAAGGGGTACCCCAAAGGCATAGGAAAGATTGATAAGTGCTTTGAGAAAGCTATAGAAGATGTGTACTATGTTGAAGGATTGGCGTACAGTCTTCTTAGTGTTTCTCAAATATGTGACAAAGATAATGAGGTCAAATTCCTATCAGACAAGTGTACTGTTACAAACTTGTCTACTAATGAAGTGATCCTCACAGCAAAAAGGTGCAGAAACATGTATGCAGCAGATCTTAGGACTACAAAGAAGGATAATCTCACATGTCTGAAGGTCCAAGATGATTCAAGTGACTTGTGGCACAGAAGACTTGGTCATGTCAGCCCTTCTCTGTTGAATAAGCTGGCATCCAAGGACCCGGTTTGTGGTCTGCCAAAGATGAATTTCAATAACTCAAAAGTGTGTGCTGCATGTGCAAAAAGAAAGCAGTCAAAGAGCTCCTTCAAGTCTAAAAATGAGGTAAGTACTACTAGACCTATTGAACTCATTCATGTTGATCTTTATAGTCCTGTGAAGGTTCAAAGTCGTGGTGGAAGAAATATATTATGGTGGTAGTGGATGACTACTCAAGATATACTTAGGTAAGGTTTCTAAGGGCAAAGGATAAAGCTGTTGAGTTGCTAATCAACCTCATCAAATAAGTTGAAAACAATTTGGAAGCAAAATTGTAGGGATCAGGTCTGATCATGGTATTGAGTTTGAAAATTCAAAGCTAGATGGTTTCTGTGTGGGTCAACATATTCACCATAATTTTTCAGCTCCTTGAAATCTCTAGCAAAATGGAGTTGTGGAGAGAAAAATAGAATATTGGTGGAAATTGGAAGGACCATGCTGATTGAGTTTGGACTAGCCAAGAATTTTTGGGTTAAAGCTGTCAACACTGTATGCTATGTAACAATAAGTGTCTGATCAGGTCTCTTAAGAACAAGACTCCCTATGAACTCTTGTTTGGTAGAAAACCCAGCATCATTCACCTAAGGGCGTTTGGAAGCAAATGCTTTGTTCTAATAAATGGCAGGGAAGATATTGAGAAATTTGACTCAAAATGTGATAAGGGTGTTTTTGTTGGTTCTCTACAAACAAGAAGGCTTACTCAGTATTCAACAAAAGAACCCTCTGTATTGAAGAAAGTGTTCATGTAATCTTTGATGATTTTGGTGATATGAAAAGTCTTAGTGATAGGGAGGACTCAGACCTGGATGAACTACTCCAACTTCAGTAGGACAACTTGATCAATGATCCTTCAGTTGATGCTACTGTACAAAATGAAGAATCTTCAGAAGGACCTGATACTTCTACAAGGGACTCAGAGGTATATGGTGATGATCGTAAAGGTTTGCCTGAAACTGCTCAGCAAGAAGAAGGAGATAATCTTGATGCCTCAAGGGATCGGGATCAGTCTGCAACTAGGACCTCTAGATGGAAACATCAATCATCTCATCCTATGGATAATCTAGTCTCCCCTTTGGACTCTGGGGCTCAAAACAAATATAAGACTAGAAATTTGGTGTCCTGTGGTGCCTTTCTGTCCTCCATAAAACCCAAAAATGTTAAAGAAGCCCTCAAGGTTGCAGATTAGACAAACTCTATGCAAGAAAAATTACTTCTATTTGGGAGAAGTAAGGTATGGCATCTAGTTCCTAGGCCTTCAAACATAACAGTAACAGGCACCAGATGGGTGTTTAGGAACAAACTGGATGAAAATGGCACTATCATAAGAAACAAATCCAGATTGGTGGTGCAAGGTTTCAATCAGGAAGAAGGGATAGATTATGATGAGACATTTTCTCCAGTAGCTAGAATGAAAGCTATCAAAATTTTGATTGCCTTTGCCATTTACATGGAATTCAAATTGTTCTACATGGATGTGAAAAGTGCTTTGTTAAATGGGTACCTTAAAGAAGAGGTTTTTGTAAACCAACCACCTGGTTTTGAAAATGTTGAATTTCCAGACCATGTCTTGAAACTGGATAAGGCATTGTATTGGTTGAAGTAGACTCTAAGGGCATGGCATGAGAGGCTATCTGGATTTCTGCTCAGTCACGAATACAAAAGAGGTAAAATCGAAAACACTTAGTTTCTAAAGACCAGGGGAAAGAATACACTAATTGTGTAAGTATATGTTGATGATATCATCTTTGGAGCCACTACAAATTCTCTCTTTCAAGAATTTGGGGTCCTGATGTGCAGTGAGATTGAGATGAGTATAATGGGTGAGCTTAACTTCTATCTTGGGATGCACATCAAACAGACCCTTGGTGATACTTTCATCAATCAATAAAAGTACATTAGGGACCTACTCAAGAAGTATCATCTAATAGATGCTAAGCCTATTGACACTCCAATGGGAACCAGTGCTAAACTAGATGCTGATAAAATTAGTAACTTGGTAAATGCTACTATATACAGACGGATCATTTTATCATTATTGTATTTGACTTCCACCAGGCCTGACATAGTTTTCAGTATTAGGAAGTGTGCTAGGTTCCAATCCTATCCAAAGGAATCACACTTGAAGGCTGCAAAAAGATACTCAGATATCTCAAAGGAACAAAATGCCTAGCACACTACTATCCTGCCAATGACTATTTTGATCTTGTAGGGTATGTTGATGCTGATTTTGCCTGATATGGTTGATAGAAAAAACACTTGTGGAATGGCCAATTTCCTTGGTTCTTCACTAATCTCTTGGGGAGAAAACAAACAAAATTCAGTGCCACTTTCCATTGTTGAAGTACAGTATGTAGCTGTTGCTACTTATTGCTCACAATTACTGTGGATCAAGCAACAATTTGAAGATTTTGGAGTACTGACGGACATAATTCCCCTCATGTGTGATAAAACCAGTTCTTTGAACATGGCTAAAAATCTTGTTCATCATAAAAAAACACGGCACATTGATGTACGACATCACTTTCTTAGGGACCAAGTTGAGAAGGGGAACATATGCATGAAATTTTGTAGTACTGAGGATCAAATTGCTGAAATATTTACCAAGCCTCTTTGCAGGGACCAGTTGAAAGAAATAGGCTAAAACTAGGCTGATCAATCATAAGCATGAAGGGTCTAAATGATTGTGACTTTTTCCAACATATTTGTATAGGAATGCTAAAGCAGGTATCTAAGAATTTATTCATAATAAGTTAAATGCCTTCATGTACTTTGCAGCTTGGCAGAAATTAACATTTTTATAGGACCTGCAAATAAAAACTAGATAGATTTCACTCAAGGTCCTAACTCACTACCAGGTTGGTATTCTATTCATAGCTTTGTACAGCTTTAGTGTGGATGCACTAGACCTGTCTTGTCAGTTTAGCTTTTCTAAACTGACGTCATTTCATCCCGATACCCGGAGAGTCACAACCAATTAGGGACCAGATGCTTTTTTTCCATCCCTTAAAAATTGGATTTCATCTGCCATTTTGTTCTCATAATATGTGCTTTATTTTCAATTGAAGTTGCTATGGTTATAAAAGATTTATGGTTATTCCAATCAAAATTTTAAAATTTATATATTTTATACATCATATAAGAAAACAAGTTAGTTTTTTTTTTTTTTTTTTTGTATTAATATCTATATAGTATTTGCTATGATATTTAACAAAGGTGAAATTGTGATGATTATGAAAGAAATTACGTTTGACTATTTATGTTTTTCATTTGTTTCTATACTTTTAAATATCTTCATAGATATTAGACTTTGACAATATTTATAAAAAGTTGAAAATAATTTTAAAAAATTAGTTACGGCAAAATGAATTTGATGGTAAAATGTATATGGGTGGTTGCAACCTTTTCTTCCTTTATTTTGTCCCACGATAATTATGTATTTGATTCCAGAAATGTAATTGACAATCTAATTGCTCTCAAAAAAAAAATATTTAACATTTACTTGATCCATATCGATACAGTTTTAAAGTTTATCATTAAAATTAAAAATTAATATAACATTTTTCAGAGGAGCAGCCTAACACTTAGCCATATGTATACGTCTTATACTTTTTTTCCCTACAATTCTTAATAATTTTAATCACATGAAAAAAATTCCAGTTCAGTTTGAAATTTGAATGCCATCGTGTCCTAGGATTATGGAGGCAGTTAATTTGCCATTTTGCACAATCAAATTTAGTTATTAAATCAACACAATATAATTATTCAGTTCTCATTCATATCAAGGCATAGAAAAGATCACGATGAGAAAAATATTTACTATTTCTCTGAGAAATATTTGAAGGTAAATAGTTTTATGTTTAATCATTTTTTTTCCTTTTTAGGTTTATTTAATTTATTTTTATTTTTATTTGATTACTTCTCATCCTTAGAATCTCAAAATTCAGTTGTTGTTGTGTGTTATGAATAATCATGCACTTTTTCATGTATATCATATTCATGAAACTTTTTATGTTTTCACTTAATTATTTTAAGAAATATAGTCTCGATCCAATGAATAGTTATAAATAGCAATAAAATAGAAGAACAATAGATAGCAACATTAAGAGGATTTATATTGCTATTTTAGAGTGGTTTGTCATTCTAATAGTTAAGGATTATATTTCTTGACATCTTTAAATATAAAGAGATGAGAGAATTATTTGTATTTTCTAATATTTTTATTTTGTTGTTTTTAAAATGGTATATCTTAAGAAATTAAAAAATTCATCATTATCTGGTGCAATCTATGGATAAATTGGTAATGATGACCAATCTATAATAAAAATTTAGCAAATATGATTTTTGTTGATTAAATTGCCTAAGATTTTATGTTATCTTAGTAGAGATTAAAAGATAAATTAGGAGATGTTACAAAATTTATATAATACGATTTGAATAGAATAGACTAGAATAAATAACGATTACTATATGAACTTTTTAAGACATGAAATGCTTAACTTTCTTTTAGTTATAGGTGTGTGTTCAAGTCTCATATTGACAAGGTATTTAAAACAAAAGAAAATAATTTAAAATTGCCATAACCAAAAAGTGAATAAAAAGCAAAACAATTTAACGAAGAAAAAAAATTAGAAGAAAATATTAATTAAGTGATAGTAAAAAATGATAATGGAAGAAAATATTAAATGTATAATTCACATATTAATTATTTTTTAAATAAAAAGAATAAATAATTTGATAGTTTTAGATATTGTTTAGAATTGGGTGTGTATTGAGCAGTTTTAAATCGACAATTTAGATTTGAAGACTAATTAGTAAAAAATTATCATTTCTTAAAAATAATAAATTAATATATTATAAATCCATATGTTGCAAAATAGTTTCAAATTTTATCATTACAATAATTCTCAAAATTTTAATTTTAATTTGATTATTTTTCAAAAAAAAAAATCTCTGAAAAGTAAATTTGATTTGTTGAATAGTTTTGTATAAATTTGTCAAGTAACACTGTCAAGAATAAAAAATATTAAAAGAAGACTAAAAAATTATTACTTCTCCCATTTATCACATTTGCTCTTCTTACGGATGATTAAATTCTTACTCATAAATCTTCTATGTCATCAAAATTTTGATGTTAAAAGCGATGATAATAATAAAATTAATTAAATTAAAAAATGCCATTACAAAAATTATATAAATAAAGTAATCATTAAAAAATAGAATACATTAATAAAGAAATAGTTAAAAATACATAGGTTAAATTAAAAAAAAATGAGAAAAAAAAAAACAACAAACAACAACATTACCCCAATGCCTCAAAGGCTCCCGCCCATTGTGGGGTAAGGGGGGAGGGTCGGATGTACGCAGCCTGACCCCTATGTTTAAAAATATAGCACGACTTTTTCCGGATGACCCATCATGAGCGTCGAAAGTTGTATTGACTAACTGCTACTTCACAATTAAAAGAAGCGTTAAAGAGACATTTTGCTTTATTCCATTATACCCTAAAGTCAAAAAATAGTGAATCTTTGGCTCCATCCGAGATTGATGGAATAAGAAAAAAAAAAAAACAACCAACACAAATCATCCTTAAAATTCCTCACCAACTTATCACTATCCTAATATCTCAAAACTCAATTATATATTTTAATTTTCTACCTATTTTAATTAGAAATGCAAAATGACACCCGAAAAAAAAGAAAATATTATTTTAAAAATAAATTTAAATATTTTCAAATATGTATTTTGTAAAAATAAAATTAAAAATAAAATGTCATCGATATAAATATTTTAGTACTATCAATTTTTAAATAGAATAGATTAAAATACTTTTTATGAGTACTCATCAAATTAGTTTAATATATATGCAAACTTAGTGTAAAAAGCATTCCCCATCATATTCTTTTTGTTACTTGCAATTTTGCTAATCATCTTATAAAATATGTGTATCGTGAAGAAATTTTAATGCATTTTGACAATAACTACTTCAATATATATTTTAAGGAGTGCATTGTATTTTTTAAAAACAAAATTTATAATCTTGATATTGTTTTACATCATTTATTTAATTTAAAAATAAAGATTACAAATTGAACATAAAAATCAATAAAATAATGAGATAGAAAAAATATTTTTTGTAATTCATAATTTCAACTATTAAAATAAGTTGACATATAAAGATAAAATTTACTAAAAAATATTTAATTTGAAACAATTGTTATCTAAGTTGAGCGAATAAAAAGATAAAAGTTTATTTTTAAACACTTCAAAGATAAGATACAATTTGTCCAAACTAAAACAATTAAATTACTGTTAAGTTTTTAAATTTTGAATTTCTTACAGAGGTTACATATGTGCTTAATTGTATTAATTTCGTTACACCAAAGGTACATGAAGCTATTGAGCAATTGTTAGCTACACTTCGGGCATTCATCAAGGCCTAACATGGGCC
>JAABOM020059912.1:0-47516 GCA_011800125.2 Solanum clarkiae
GCTAAAACATGGGCCAAAGTTACACTATTAACACGGACTTTATTCATAATCGAACTTGGACAATTTCGACGTCGAGCCTCGTCTCTGCTTAGTTAGCAATTTAAACTAAGCAATTAGCTGACTCACCACCTTGCTTCTAAGTCCTACAAGCACCTCAATTCTCTTACTTCATTTTAAGGCCGTAATCTCCTCATTTCGATACAAAACGTGTATATACTCGCCCCTCTTAAGCGCTAGACGCATATATAGCCCATTAACACGAGATTCAAGCACTTTTAAAAGTTAGCATCAATTTCACCAAACCATGTCATGATTTATTTGCATTGCGCCAATATTGTAAGGTGTGGGGTGTTACAGCTGTACTAAGCTTTAACTTGGTACTAAGAACTCTTTAGAAGGACCTCCAAAATTGAGAAGTGAATTTAGCACCACGATTTGATATGATAGAAAAAGGCACCCCATGCAATCTAACCAACTCATGAATGTATAACCTAGCATAATCTTTGGCACCATAAGTAGTCTTAACTGATAGGAAATGATCGACTTTGTCATTCTATTAGCCACAACCCAAATAGAATCAAAAGGCTTTCTAGTCTTAGGCAACCCAACCATAAAATCCACGTTAATCTCTTTCCAATTCCAAGTAGGAATCTCTATATCTTGGGCTAGACCACCCGACCTTTAATGCTCTGCTTTAACTTGTTGGCAATTATGACAACTGGATACAAACTTAGCAATATCTCTCTTCATGCCACCCCACCAATACACTTCCCTCAAATCTCTATACATTTTTGTAGAACCGGGGTGAATACAATAGGAAGAATTATGAGCCTCATCAAGAATCTTCTCTCTCAAGTCATCAACACTAGGCACATACAACCTACCTTGGTACATAAGGGCACCATCTCCCCTTTGGAAGAAACCTCCACCTTACCATCTCTCACCAAGGCCTTCAACTCTAACAAGACGGGGTCAAGATCTTGCTTTTCCTTCACCTACTCAATCAATGAAGATTTAGAGCCATCAACAACCACTACTCCACCATTGTTAACCTCCTTCAACCTAACTCCCAGTCTAGACAATCGATAAACCTCTCTAGCCACCTCTTTGCCACCATCACCAAGATGAGCTAGGCTACCCATAAACACCCTACGCAAAGCATCAACCACAATATTAGCCTTATCAGGGTGATAATGCATATTCATATCATAATCTTTAAGAAGCTCTAACCACCTTCGTTGTCTCAAGTTGAGATCTTTTTGGGTGGATACATATTGGGGACTCTTATGATCGGTAAACACATCAACATGCACCCTATACAAATAATGATGCCAAATTTTCAAAGAAAATACCATGGAGGCCAATTCAAGATCGTGAGTAATATAATGCAACTTACATTGTCTAGAGGCATAAGCTATCACCTTACCATTTTGCATCAAAGGCCAACCCAAACCAATTCTTGAGGCATCATAATACACAATAAACCCTTCCACCCTTCCGGTAGAGACAAGATGGGAGTGAAGCCAAGCTCATCTTTAAAAGTTTGGGAACTCTTTTCACACATCGGTCCATACAAATTTTGCCTTCTTTTGGGTCAACTTAGTTATACGAAAAGCAATAGAAGAGAACCCATTCACAAATCTCCGGTAATAACCTGCCAAACACAAGAAACTTCTAATGTCCGATGGACTCAAAGGTCTAGACCAATTTCTAATCACCTCCTCCTTTTTAAGATCCACCTTAATACCATCATCCGACACCACATGACCTAAAAATGCAACCTCTTTCAACCAAAACTCACATTTTTCATACTTAGCATACAATGTCTCCTCCCTCAAGATTTGTAGCGCTACCATAATGTGACTCACATGCTCCTCTTCACTATGGGAATAAATCAAGATATCATCAATAAAAGCACCACAAATAAATCAAGGTAGGGTTTGAAGACCCTATTCATAAGATCCATGAAGATAACTGGTGCATTAGTCAAACCGAAGAACACAACCACAAACTCATAGTACCCATACCTAGTGCAGAAGGCCGTCTTGGGAATATCACACTCACTCGCTTCACTTGGTGATACTCATGCTGAAGATCAATCTTAGAGAAGTGACTAGCCCCTTGAAGTTGGTCAAAAAGATCGTCAATCCTTGGTAGAGGATACTTATTCTTTATGGTGACCCTATTGAGTTGCCAATAATCGATATACTTTCTAAGAGTACCATTGTTATTCTTTACAAACAACACAGTGTGCACCCTAAGGTGATTGATTAGGACTAATAATACCCTTCTCCAGCAAATCCCTCAGTTGCTCCTTCAACTCCTTTAACTCCACCGACGCCATACGATAAGGAGGAATAGAAATGGGTTGAGTATCGGGAAGGAGGTCTATGCCAAAATCTATTTCCTTTTCGGGAGGAACACCATGAAGCTCATTAGAAAAGGCATCAAGGAATTCGTTAACCACCAGAATCGACTCTATAGGAAGTACTTTGGGCTCAACATCCCTAACCCTCACAAGATGATAGAGACATCCCTTAGAAATCAAATTTTGGACTTTAATGCAAGAAATAAATCTAGCCTTGACTATCACATCATGACTCTTCACTCAAGGACAGTTTTATTAGGGAATTGGAATTTGACTCTACGGGTTCTTCAATCAATAGAAGCATAATATGTTTGCAATAATCCATCCCAAGAATAATATTAAAATCCACCATATCCAACTCAACGAAATTACAGGGAAATATTTTATGCAAAATGAAAATGGGACAATTTGTATAGACCCTTCTAGAAATAATGGATACACCAACAGGAGCAGATACCTCATATGGCTCACACAACAATTCGGGTTTAATATGAAACTTTTTGGCAACAAAAGGAGTAACAAAAGAAAGAGTGGCATCCAGGCCTATCAATGTATACACATCAAAATCAAAAGCTTTTGAACATACCGATGATGACATTAGACACCTCATCTACCCTTTATCTCCCTTGAAGAGCATAGAACCGATTGTATCTTGGGGTACCACCTTTTTGGCATCCTCTTCCCCTAGGATCCATATTTTCACCTTGACCTTGTGGATGACTATATCTACCCCTGTTCCGATTATGAGGACAATCCATCACCTTATGACCCACTTCACCACACTCATAACAAGCGTTAGTATCCTTCAAACATGGGCTGTTGTGACCTCTACCACATCTTGGGCACATAGGATTAGGCACTACACCACCACTATCTTGGACCTTTGGGTTGTCATTAGCAAACCTTCTAGTAGGAGCATTGGAAGACCCTTGGCCTTGATGAAACCAACCATCTTTAGGACTTTGGAATCTACCTTCAAATATGAGCCCTCTTGGCCTCATTACCTCTTCTCTTTCTCAAATTTCCCCCCTCCAATTGTTTGGCATAAGTCATGAGGCGGGACAAGTCCACATCACCTATTAACATGGAAGAACGACACTTCTCATTCACCAAATCAGATACATCCATCATAAATGTGTTCATCCTAGACCTTGGCTCGACCACCAATTGTGAAGCATATTTGGAGAATTGGTTGAACTTGAGGGCATACTCCCTCACACTTATAGACCCTTGGTTCAAATTCATAAATTCCATCATTTTGGCCTCTTAGCTCAAGAGGGAAGAACCGATTGAGAAATGCCACCTTAAACTTGAAACGAACCCAAAAAGTTCCCAAAAATGTGCCTTTGAATGCTCAAAATTTTAAATTCCATATATCTCAAAATCCGTTTGCTATTTCAAAAATTCGACTTCATATTTGTGTTTAGAGGGTCAAAATTAGGTGAAAAAGGATCTAACTCCGATTTAAGTGCGAAAGGTTGGCAATTATAAAATTCCAAAAATGCAATTTCACTGGCAAACCTGCATCGATTTCACAATGCGCCACAGTAAAAACATGACCTATTTTTTTACTCGATCCAAGACTTTTAAGCATTGGGCCTAAGTGTTCCCAAACATGTTGTTACCCATACTTAGCCTTATTTAACCCTCATATCAACCCAAACATTCCCCAATATTCACTCAAACACTTAGCCATATTTTCACTCCCAAATTCAACACCCATACCTCATCCTAAGCTAAGGTTTTCCTTCAAGGTTCTTCTTCAAGCTTCAAGTCTCCATCTATAATCTTCACCAAGTTCATCTCCAAGCTAAGGTATGTGGGTTTCTTTCATGGGTTCCTTTCACCCATGATACCCAAGCCTCCTTTTACTCAATTTTCATGATTTAAAGTTTATTTACAAATGAGTCTTGCTTATTATTAAATTCACTGCACTCTATGTTAAAGCTATGTAAAGTTGTGACTATTTTTCTATGTTTTGAGCTGTAAATGTTGGATCTATTGTAGGATTTGATGAGGGGTTTTGATGTATATTGCTTGAGGGTGTTGTAAGGTGTTGGTTGATGGTTTTACAATGGATTTTCTTACATTATTTCATCTCTAAATTGAATGGTTTTATACTACCATTTCACACCCTCTAAGTGTTTGATAAAATGTTTGGATGTGGTTTCTTGAGGAGTTAAAGGTCCAAAGCATGAGATATGATATGGTTGATGTTATGATGATGAAATGAGGTTATGTATATGATAAATCCTATATAAAGTGTTATATTAGACCACGCCCAATCCGGGGGGTCTAAGAACCTGGATAATTGAGATGGGGGTTTGTACTCATCAACCGAATGACGGGTTTATACTTCTCCACCTAGTGATGGGGCGGCATCATCACTAATCGAGATGGGGGTTTGTACTCATCAACTGAGTGAAGGGTCTGTACTTCCCTACCTAGGTGATAGGGCAACATCATCACCAGCTGAGTGAAGGGTTAGTCCTTTACCACCTAAGTGATAGTGCGACATCATCACTAACCTACCAAGGGGTTACTTTAGAAATCTAACTTGGTCTATTATACACATATGATATCCTATGTGAGCATGAGTTATTTAAGCATATTTTACTTGAGCATTGATTATACATGCCATATTGTTATATAATGTCTACTGCCTTTTGTTATGCATTTTGATGATGATGTCCATCTCTTGTTGCATTGCATCCTACATACTTAGTACATTCAAATATACTAATACATACTCTTTTCTACATGATATCACCATGTAGGAATCGGAGCCCAAGTTGATTATTCTTCTCCACATGGCTAGTTCGGTGCTACTCAAGCTAGTTGGTGAGTCCTCCACATCGGTGACCTTAGTCTATGCTCTCTTGTTATGTATTGAGACACTCTTCTTTATGTTCTATTAGACTATGAGGGTGAGGCCGGTTGCTTTGTCATGTCCCCCGCTCTTATCTATGTATTAGAGGTGGTTGTTGGACATGTTATGTATCTCTGATATGAGTTTTGACTTTTGTCTCTTGATTATGATATTGTGCAAGCTTTTCCCTTAGACTTTTTTCCCATATTCTCGCTCTTTAATGTCTTTTATATGCTTTCACGACCAATGATGTGTAATGACAAGTTAAAAGGCTTGTTTGGGGTTCCTTCGGGTTCCTCATTCGCTGTGTCACGTCTAAGCCCTAGGCTTGGATCGTGAAAAACTTGGTATCAGAGCCCTAGGTTGATAGATCCTCAAAGTCTGACCCACTGCATTGATTAAAATCCTATTCATGGTTGTGAAGCGCGCCATGACTATGAATAGGAGGCTGTGAGGCATTTTAGGAAATATTTCCATTCTTCATGTTCTAAGTCATACTATAGAGTTGTGGTAAGTTTTTCTCTATAATAATTATTCTTTGCTATGCTAGATCATGCCAAACACTAGAGGAAAACGAGCCCAAACTCATGAGAAGCAACCTACCAATGGTGAGCTCCAGGATGCTCTCACTATGCTTACCCAAGTGGTGGCCAACCAAGTCAATCAAGGGGCCTAAGCCCCTCATGCTACTACTCCAGGAGCTAGGGTAAGAGACTTCATGTGGATGAATCCTCTAGTTTTCTATGGGCCAAAGGTGGATGAAGATCCATAAGAGTTCATTGATGAGGTCTACGAAGTTTTGAATATCTTGAGTTTTGAGCCGAATGAAAAGGTGGAGTTGGCAGCATACCGACTCAAGGGGGTAGCCCAAATTTGGTTTGATTAATGGAAGGGGGAGAAGGGAAATGGTTATGTGATGCATTGGGAGGAGTTCAAATTGGCTTTGCTTAATCGGTTTTCCCTCTTGAGCTTAGGGAGGCAAAGTTGGTAGAGTTTATGAACTTGAAATAAGGTGCTGTGAGTGTGAGGGAGTATGCCCTCAAGTTTAATCAACTTTCAAAGTATGCTCCTCACTTTGTGGATGATCCTAGATTTAGGATGAATAAATTTGTGATGAGGGTCTCCGACTTGGTGAGTGAAGAATGCCGGTCCGCCTTTCTAATTGGTGACATGGGCTTGTCTCGATTGATGACATATGCCGAGCAAATAGAGGAGGAAAAGATGAGAAAGAGAAGGGGCTATGAGGCCATGAGGCCAAGAGGGACCATTTTGAGGGTAAGTTCCAAAAGGGTGTGAGATTTCATGAAGGCCAAGGGCCTTCTCATGCTACTAATTGTGGGGGTTGCCAATGAATTCCCTAGGCCTTAAGGTGTTGGTGGTATGTCTCGTATAGATGTATGTCCTAGATGTGGGAAGAGTCATAATGACCCGTGTTTGAAGGGTTCTAATGCATGCTTTGGTTACGGGGAGCTTGGTCACAAGAGAGATTGTCCAAGAAATCGTGGCAAAGTTCGGGGGTGAAAATGTGATTCCATTAGGTAGAGATGGTCCTCAAGGTGGTGCCCCAAGACATAATCAATTTTATGCTCTCCATGGGAGGCAAGGGGTTGGTGAGATTCCCGATGATGTTGTTACCAGTATGTTGAAAATCTTTGACTTTGATGTGCATGCTTTGATTGATCTAGGGGCCACTCTTTCCTTTGTTACCCTTTTTGTTTCTAAAAAGTTCCATGTTGCCCCCGAGTTGTTGCATGAGTCATATGAAGTGTACTTCTATTGGTGCCTCTATTGTTGCTAGGAAAGTTTATAGAAGTTGTCCTATTTGCATTTTGCATAAGTTGGTGCATTGTGATCTAGTTGAATTAGACATGGTATATTTTGATGTCATTCTTGTGATGAATTGGTTGCATGCCTACCATGATTCTATTGATTGTAGAACCTGTAGGGTCAAGTTTCAATTTCCTAAATGAACCCGTCCTTGAGTGGGAAAGTCAAGATGTGGTGGTCAAGTGTAGATTCATTTTATGCATTAAATCCCGTAAGTTGATCTCTAAGGGATGACTTTACCATCTTGTGAGGGTTAAAGATGTGGAGTCCAAGGTCCCTTCGATAGAGTCGATTTCGATTGTAAATGAGTTTCTTGATGTCTTCCCAAATGACCTTCTCGGTGTTCCTCCTAAAAGAGAAATAGATTTTGGTATAGACCTCCTCCCCGATATCAACCTATCTCCATTCCCCTTTACCTTATGACCTCGACGTAGTTGAAGGAGCTAAAGGAGCAATTGAAAGATTTTATTGGAGAAGGGATTTATTAGGTCTAGCCAATCACCTTGGGGTGCACCAGTGTTGTTTGTGAAAAAGAAGGATGGGTCCCTTAGGATGTGTATTGACTACCAGTAACTCAATAAGGTTACTATAAAGAATAAATATCCTCTTCCAAGAATTGATGACTTGTTTGACCAATTGAAGGGGCTAGATTTTTCTCTAAGATTGATCTTCGGTTTGGGTACCATGAAGTGAGGGTGAGGAAGTGTGATGTTCCCATGATGGCTTTCTAGACTAGATATAGGCATTATAAATTTTTGGTGATGTCCTTTGGATTGACTAATGCACCGACCATCTTCATGGACCTAACTAATAGGGTCTTCAAACCCTACCTTGATTCTTTTGTATTGGTCTTCATTGATGATATTTTGATCTATTCACATAGTAGGGAGGAGCATATGGGTCATTTGAGGATGGTGTTGCAAAGATTGAGGGAGGAGAAATTGTATGCTAAATATGAAAAAGTGTGAATTTTGGTTGAAGGAGGTTGCATTCTTGGGTCATATGGTGTCGAGGGATGGTATAAAAGTGGATCCTAAGAAAATCGATGTGATTAGAAATTGTCCTAGACCATTGGCCTCGTCGGATATTAGGAGTTTCTTGGGCCTTGTGGGTTACTATAGTAGGTTCGTGAATGGGTTCTCCTCCATTTCTTCCCCTATGACAAAGTTGACTCAAAAGAAGGTTAAGTTTGTGTGGATCGACGAATGTGAGAGAAGCTTCCAAACATTGCTCCTATATTGTCACTACTGGATGTGCTTGAGGGTTTTGTTATGTATTATGATGCATCTAGAGTTGATTTGGGTTGTGTGCTAATGCAAAATGGTAAGGTAATAACCTATAATTCTAGGCAACTCAAAGTTCATGAAAGGAATACCCTATCCATGATCTTGAATTGGCCGCCATGGTGTTTTCCTTAAAGATTTGGTGTCATTATTTATATGGGGTGCATGTTGATGTCTTCACCGATCATAAGAGCCTCCAATATGTCTTCACTCAAAAAGATCTCAACTTGAGGCAAATAAGGTGGCTAGAACTTCTTAAGGACTATGACATGAGTGTGCATTACTATCCCGGTAAGGCAAATGTTGTGGGGGATTCTTTGAGTCGGGTTTCTATGGGTAGCTTAGCTCATGTTGATGGTAGTGACAGAGATGGATCGGTAAGTGCATAAATTAGCTAGATTAGGGTTTAGGTCAAAAGAGGTTTGGGGGGATGGTGTTGTTGTTGTTGATGGGTCTAAATCTTCATTGGTTGATGAGGTGATAGCAAAACAAGATCTTAACTCCTCCTTACTTGAATTGAAGGTCTTAGTGAAAAAAAGGTAAAGTAGAGGTTTTCTCCTAAATGGGAGATGGTTCCCTTAGGTACCAAGGTAGGTTTTGTGTGCCTTGTGTTGATGGTTTGAGGGAGAAAATCCTTGATGATGACCATAATTCTTCTTATTCTATCCACCCCAGTTCCATCAAAATGTATACAGACTTGACAGATGTGTATTTGTAGGGAGGTATGAAGAGGAATATTGCAAATTCATTTCCGGTTATAATTGTTGCCAACAAGTCAAAGCCGAACATCAAAGGCCAGGTGACCTAACCCAAGATATAGAGATTCCCAGTTGGAAGTAGGAGGTGATTAATATAGATTTTGTGGTTGGGTTGTCCAAGACTACAAAAAGTTTGATTCTATTTAGGTGATAGTTGAAAGGATGAAAAAATCGGCCCACTTTCTTCCTGTTAAGACCAGATATGGGGCTGAAGAGTATGCAAGATTGTACATCTATGAGTTAGGGAGGTTGCACGGGGCTGAAGAGTATGCAAGGTTGTACATCCACGGATCGTGGTTCACAATTCACTTTACACTTTTGGAGGTCTTTTCAGAGGGCTCTTGGTACAAAAGTTCACCTTAGTACAACCTTCCATTCTCGAACGGATGGCAAAGCCGAAAGGACCATTAAAACACTTGAAGATATGCTTAGAGCATGTGTATTGGAGTTTAGGGGTAGTTGGGATGACCATCTTTCTTTGATTGAGTTTGCATACAACAATAGCTATCACTCTAGCATCAGTATGACTCCTTTTAAGGCTCTTTATAGGAGACATTGTAGATCACCGGTTGGGTGGTATGAGGTTGTAGAGTTGGATTTATTGAGATCGGATCTGGTTATGGAGGCTCTTGAGAAGGTGAGGATGATTAGGGAAAGGTTGAAAATAGCCCAAAGTCATCAAAAATCCTATGCTGATGTGAGAAGGAGAGATCTTGAATTCAAAGTAGGTGATTTGGTTTATTTGAAAGTTTCTCCAATGAAAGGTGTGGTCCATTTTAGTAAAAGGAGGAAGTTGATTCCTAGATATATTGGTCCTTATGAGGTTTTGAAGAGGGTTGGCAAGGTAGCTTATTGATTGAAGTTGCCTAGTGAAATGAATTTGGTTCATCCGGTGTTCCATGTCTCTATGTTGAGAAAATATGTTAGTGATCCTAATGCTACTGTGCCTCTTGATGTTTAGGTATTGTTGAGGATAACTTGACTTATGAGGTGGTTCCGGTGGAGATCTTAGATAGGCAAGTAAAGAGGTTGAGGAACAAGGAGGTGGCATCCATTAAGGTCCTTTGGAGGAACTAACAAATAGAAATTGCTACTTGGGAGGCCGAAGCGGACATGCGAAAGCAGTATCCTTATCTTGGCCTCGGACATGCGAAAGCGGTATTCTTATCTTTTTCACTCCACTCAAGCCTAAGGTACTAATTCTAAGTACCTTATATGATTTCAAATCTTATGTTTCAGCCCCTATGTCATTCATATGCATTCATGTTTAAGTTGGCAAGTTATGATGATTTTACACGTATGTTGAGATTTTGAAAATGGTGTTTCAAATATGATATTGCATTCCTGTTGGGGTTGATTTTTCTATGATTACTCTTGTCTTGTGCGTCTTTTTTACATTTGGGGATGAATGTTCCCAAGGGGGAGATATTGAAATGACCCCAAAAAGTGCCCAAAAATGTGCCTCGGAATGTTCAAAATTTTAAATTCTATATATCTCAAAATTTGTTTGCTATTTCAAAAATCTGACTTCATATTTGTATTCAGGGGGTCAAAATTAGGTGAAAAAGGTCTAACCCCAATTTAAGAGTGAAAGATTAGAAATTATGAAATTGCAAGAATGCATTTTTTAGTGGCAAATCTGTGTCACTTCCGCGACAGTACAAAAGTGGCCTATTTTTTTTATTCGGTCCGGACTTCTAAGTCTTGGGCCTAAGTGTTCCAAATGCATTTTTACCCATACTTAGCCTTATTTCACCCTCATATCATCCTAAACATTCCCTAATACTCACTCAAACACTTAGCCATATTTTCACTCCCAAATTCAAGTCCCAAACCCTCATTCTAAGCTAAGGTTTTCCTTCAAGGTTCATCGTCAATCTTCAAGTCTTCATCTACAATCTTCACCAAGTTCATCTCCAAGCTAAGGTATGTGAATCTTTTTTTCATGGGTTCCTTTCACCCATATACCCAAGCCTCCTTTTGCTCAAATTGCATGATTTAAAGTTGATTTACAAATGGGTCTTGCTTATTATGAAATTCACTGCACTCTATATTAAAGCTATGTAAAGTTGTGACTGTTTTGCTATGTTTTGAGCTATAAATCTTAGATCTATTGTAAGATTTGATGAGGGGGTTTTATGTATATTGCTTGAGGGTGTTACAACGTGTTGATTGATGATTTTACAATGAATTTTCTTGCATGATTTTATCTCTAAATTGCATGGTTTTATACTACCATTTCACACCCCCGAAGTGTTTGATAAAATGTTCAGATGTGGTTTCTTGAGGAGTTGAAGGTCCAAAGCATAAGATATAATATGATTGATATTATGATGATGAAATGAGCTTACGTATATGAAAATCCTACATAAAGAATTGCATTAGACCATTCCTAATCCGGGGGGTCTAAGAATCCGAATAACCGAGATGTGGGTTTGTACTCATCAACTGAGTGAAGGGTTTGTACTTCTCCACTTAGTAATGGGGCGACATCATAACTAACCGAGGTAGGTGCTTGTACTCATCAACCGAGTGAAAGGTTTGTACTTCTCCACCTAGAAGATGGGGCGGCATCATCACCAACTGAGTGAAGGGTTAGTACGTCACCACCTGAGTGATGGGGCATCATCATCACTAACCTACCAAAGGGTTTGTACTTTTGAAATCTAACTTGATCTATTCTACACATATAATATCCTATATGAGCATGATTTATTTAAGAATGTTTTACTTGAGCATTGATCATACATGCCATATTGTTATATGATGTTTATTGCCCTTTGTTATGCATTTTGATGATGATGTCCATCTCTTGTTGCATTGGATCCTGCATACTTAGTACGTTCAAATGTACTAACGTATACTCTTGCCAACGTGATATAACTATGTAGGAACTAGAGACAAAGTTGATCATCCTCCTCCACGTGGCTAGTTCGGTGCTACTCAAGCTAGTTGGTGAGTCCTCCACTTCGGGGACCTTAGTCTATGCTCTCTTGTTACATATTGAGACACTCTTCTTTATGTTCTATTGGACTATGAGGGTGAGATTGGTTGCTTTGTCTTGTCCCCCCTCTTATCTATGTATTAGAGGTGTTGTTGGACATGTTATGTATCTATGATATGAGTTTTGACTCTTGTCTCTTGATTATGATATTGTGCAAGCTTTTCCCTTATCTCCTTTGCCTCTATTCTTGCTCTTTAATGTCTTTTATATGCTTCCACAACCAATGATGTGTAATGACAAGTTAATAGGCTTGTTTGGGGTTCCTTTGGGTTCCTCATTTGCCATGCCACGTCTAGGCCCTAGGCTTGGGTCATGACAAAACTCCAAAGAATAGCATCACTATTCCCCTTCTCTAACTTCCATTGAGTAAACCATATTTGGGCGACCCCTTTAAGTTGGTAGGCCGCCATAATTGACAACACTTTGTACACCTCATCAATAAATTCTTGAGGGTCCTCATCCACTTTAGACCCATGGAACTCCGGTGGGTTCATTCTCATAAAATCCCTCACCCTAGATGCTGGAGTACGAGCATGAGGGGCTTGGGCCCCTTGGTTGATTTGATTAGTCACGACATGGGCTAGCATGGTAATAGCATCCCGGAACTCTTCATGGGCCACTCCCCTATCTTGAGGAGCTTGAGGAGTAGGAGGGGCCGATTGCTCCTCGAGAGTGTGGGCTCTTCTTCCTCTCGGAATAGGCATGATCTAGCATAGCAAAGAATATTCGTTAGGGGAAAACCTTGACTTAAGTTCTATAGAATGACATAGACCAAAAAGAAGGAAAACATTTCCTAAAATGCCTTATAGCCTCTTACTCATAGTTGTGGTGCACTTCATAACGATGAATAAGACTCTAATCGACGCGGCGTGTCTGATGCCGAGGACCATTAAGAACCTAGTGCTTCGATACCAAGTTTTTCATGACCCAAGCCTAAGGCCTAGATGTGACACAACAAATGGCAACCAGAAGGGACCACAAACAAGCCTCTTAGGATATCATTTATACATCCTTGGTCGCAGAAGCAATTAAACAACAATAAGAGAGTATAAATGAGGATAAAGGGACTAAGAGAAGTCTTTAATAGCATAAATCATAAAAGAGTCAAAGCTCAAGCATAATTACATCATTAGTTCCAACAACACCTCTAGACTTAGACTTGAGCGGGGGCCAAACACTTTTTGAGTTCACCCTAATAGTGTAAAGAGTTCAACATTAAGAAATGACAAAGTCAAGAGTAGCATAGCTAATATCCCCAAACTTTGAGGACTCACTAATAGCTTATCTTCAAGATGACAAACTACCCATGTGGAGGATGATCTTAGGAGCTCCATTTCCTACATGGTAACATCATCTGGGCATAGAGTATGTATTAGTATGTTTGAATATACTAAGTATGTAGGATACAGTGCAACAAAAGATAGGTAACATAGTCAAAATGCATAATCATAAGCAAGGAATAGTATATTAACAACATGGTATGCATGATCAATGCTTAAAGTAAAACATGCTTGTATAAAACATATTACATGTGTAGGAAGAGACCATCATCATAGACCACGCAAGCTAGTACTTGGAATCTAAGGCATACCACCCTCTTGGCAAGTGATTGAGGAATCAACCCCTTAATTGTTAGATTGGCATACCACCCCCATCAAAGTGATTGAGGAATCTACCCCTTAATTAGTAGATGGGCATACCAACCCCCATCAAATTGACTAAGGTATATATCCCTCAACATAGTAGATGGGCATACCACCCCTCATCAAAACGGTCAAGGTATATACCCCTCAACATGGTAGATGGGCATACCACCCCCCATCAAAGTGGTTGAGGCATATCACGCCCTCAACTAGGTGTGATCAACTTGTAATATTATAGATACTTTTCATGCATTCATCACATGCATACATTACTTTCATCATCATAAAGTCACTTAACTTATAGACCATGCAATAGATCATCAATATCTCATAAATCCTTAATCGGACATTTTATCAAACACTTGGCGGGTGTGTAATGCTAGTTCAAAATCATGCAATTCAAGAGTGAAATAATATGAGAAAAGTTAATGTAAATCAACCCACCAACACTTGGTAACACCTTCATGCAAGATACATTAAAACCCTCATCAAATCGCATAATAGATCATAGATTTATAGCTCACAACATGCTTAGACAGTCACACTTTATGAAACATGAACAATGTTTATAATCAAGTACATAATGAGTAATACCCATAAGTAAATCAACTTAGAAACATGCAATTTTCATAGAAGGAAAGGTTGGGCACCATGGGTGAAAGGACCCAATAGTTGAAACCCACATACCTTAACTTTGGATATTTCCTTGATGAAGATTTGAATGAGAATTTGAAGCTTAAATGAAGTTCTTGAGATTCGGAATTGAGTTTGGGATACTTGAATTTGGATGAAATATTTGGCTAAGTGTTAGAGAGGGTTTTGGGGAATGTCTAGGATGATATGGAGTTGAAAATGACTAAGTATAGGTGTTTTTATCCATAGGAGGGCTTAGGCTTAAGACCGCAAGGCCCGGGCCGAACAGGAAAATTGGCAACAAAATAACACAGGTCCACGCCCTAGCCGTGTCGCGCCAGGGGCGTGGATCCTCTCTGGATAAGCAAATTTTTGAAATTTTTTTTTTTGATATGGTTGCTCTAAAATGAGGATTATACCAATTTCCCACTCAATTTTTCCCCTGATCACGAATATAAAGTTGGTTTTTTGATATCACACATGGATTTTGAGATATATGAAAATTATGAATATCGGCATTTCCGAGGCATTTTTTCGGGCACTATTTGGGGCGTTTCAAAAAGAAAAGTTCATTTAACATTTCAATTAAAATCAGTAGTAAATAAAAAACAACATACAAACGTATTTAAAAATTAATTTTGTTATATTTAAGTTAATTGAACTCTATGTAAATTAGCTTAAATGTAGCTTCATTTCCTAAAGTTTCAACAACAAACAAATACTTGGCAAGCAAGTAACTTCATTTTTTCCCCTATATTCTCTGTTAGAACTAGTACAACTTTCATGGGATGTGGAGTTCCTCATGGAGGGTCCTCCCCCAAGGAAACCTCTTGGCTTAGAATAATATGGCCTTTTCAAGGACAAGGTTCACTCCAAGACACACTATACAGTCCGTGGAGTGCTCCACAGGTCGTGTAGGGTTTCTTAAAGGGGACCTTTAGCCAAAACATCTTCGAAAATCAATTTTTAAGGATAGTTAAGGCCTCCGAAGGTCCGAGTCCTCACATCATCCCCCCTAAGGGACATTCATCCTCAAATGAGCTAGAATACGACTTGAAGAGCTTGTCTTGAACATAAAACATCTCAACATGGAAGTACAATGTATAATTCTACCTTTAAAACCATGAAATAATCAAATCCATGCTAAAACATCATTTAAAATCACTTTTGTGCATACGTATGCATGTAATGACATGAAAACAGAGGAATGAAGGAATTGGGACCATTTGAATAAGAAGAATCTAGTACATTTGGCTTGAGTAGATTGGAATAGATGGAGATATCACTTCATCATATCCAATCCCGCCTCCTGTTGCTTCGCAAGCACATTGTATAAGGTCTACTCAAGTAATATAGTGATTCTGAAAAGAGCCGGAATATCAAACCCAAAGGAGATTAAGTAATTTTCATTTAATAAAAGATGATTATTATTTATTTCTACTAAAATATTAAAATTAAACTACTACTAAGATTGAATGTTTTGATGAGAAGTTACCAAATTAAGCGAGATTCCAGAATTGTAACCATGTCGATATATTCTCTAGCCTTAATTCCTATGATTATTTATGGGCTTTCTAAGTACTGATTTAAAAGTTTTAATTTACCAAGCATGATCTTCCGACCTCTACTACCCTGTTCTCATTAACAGTCTAACTACATCATTGATTGAGGATAAGGATGATCAATGAAAATGCATTAAATTTATCATCCTATTTTACTAACCAAGTAAGGTGTATGGGTAGGTATCATAAGTCTCCCACACACAAATCATCCTAGTTTTCCAGAACAAACAAGCTCCACATACCCTATCTTCTACCCCCTTAACATTTCTAAGTCCAAGGTAGACAACAAGTATATTTCACAGTTGGCCAGACTATGAAATATAGATTAAAGGAATATATGAGTAATTAAATGAAAATTCATTCATAAATCATAGAAAATAAAGTATAGAACATAGTATATGGATACAATCCCAGAATATGAGAAACTAGCCACTTATTATTTTACTCAAACACTAGATTAATCTAAGAATCATTCAAAGAATGGATTTAAGGAGGAAAAGATGAAAGAAAGAACCCTAGGATAAAGTTCTTATTCTCTTCTCCCTGTCCCAACAAAAATTAAACAATAAAATAATGATTAAAAATAGTATTTAAACTAAATAAATCTCATTTTTTGACTTTCATTGTGCAACATTAAAGTCCATCACATGGACTTATTTCCCGATAGTGTATTTTGCACTTCTAGCTCATCCGTCGAATTTTACACTAACTTGAACAAAGTATGTGATGCAGACTTGTTTCTCCATAGTTGTTTCACACCTTTTCTGCTTCTTTTCAAATCCTAACTGCCTTTTACACTAGTCCACGATGTGGACTTGGTCTATTCTAGCACTAGTTGGCTTTTTATGCTTCTTTTTTTCGATGGTATCCTTTCTTGTTTTTCGATTATGAACCCGGACATGCACTATCACGCCCTGGGAGGGTACCTTTGGCGTGACCAACACTTCAAGAACCATTGCTCATTCCCCAAGAGAACCACTTGACCTCATCATCACATCAACTCAACAGCGGAAGAAAATACTTAAATATAAAAGGCATCATATGTAGGGATATAACTCTACTAAAACATAGTTTTCAATGAATAAGTTTCGAAATAAACAATACTCAACAAATCCTCTACTCAATGTCTATAAAACCTCTTATCAATAATCTAGATGGTACCATAACAGGCCATAGATACCCCAAATCAAAGAAATAAAATACTCAATCGAAATCAAAAAATACAAGGGCTCCTCCGAAAAGCAGGGAGGGCTCACCAACTCTAGGAATGTACTAAACTGGACCTCAACTATGCACGAGTTGATTTCTTCTATCACTTGTATCTGCATCACGAAAAAATATAGATCCAAATGGACGTTAGTACATGGATTATACTGGTATATAAAATGCCTCTAGAAAATAAAGCTTAACTCATTCACCTTAACTCAAACAACTCATGACTCAACTCAATAGAAATGCAAGTTTAAAATAAATTATGCTTTTACAAATGGATTCAGTAGTATTAAACTCAGTTTGAAAATACTATGCTCAATTAGTGTTTGCTCAGGACTTTCTCTTAATCGACATCCAGTACCACCACCTTTAGTTTGGTGATGCACAATGAAGAAGACGTTGTTCCACGCCCATCCTAATAAGTGAAAGGACAATCAATTCTCTCATGGATCCATAATAAATGTCTATCTTTTGGGGAAAGAGTTGCTAGAACGTGTTGTAAGATTATCCTACGCTGGTAATGTAGTTCTGTGGGTTAGAGTAGTTGTTTACTCGATCTAAGCGTAGTGCTCGATACTCCTCCAAAGACTAAAATATGCTCAACTCATCAATCAACTCAAATATCAATCTCATTAGGTTATCTTAGCTCAACTCATCTTAGTTTCTCATCAACTTAGTCAAACAAGAAAATCAATCAGACTCAACTTAGATTCAAATAGTCATTTGGACTCACTAAATTAGATTCGTCATGGAATACAAGAAAAATACATCAATGGACATGTAATTATAATACTGTATGCTCCTCATGCTCAATTATCCTCAATTTACTCAACTCAGACAATCAAACTCAAACCTCAACTCAATCCTTATATAGAATTTCATAAATCATGCAATTTAGAGTTCATGATGTCAATGTATAAAATTTATATCTCAATCTCATATCAATAGGAGTGTAATGTATCAATTATTCAGTTCATGATCATGAGAACTCAAAGTAAATGCAGATAATCCAATATTTAAGTTATAAAATTTTTAAGACTCAACTCTACTTCTCAATTTTGACTCAAGGAGAGGAAATGGCATGTGAATGAACGTAATCCAACACTTTATTAAGACTTACATACCTGTAAATAGGAGAAGTAATCAAACCTCAGTTGATCCTCGTGTTTGAACTTGAAACCTCTCTTTTCTCCCTTCTTTGGTGCTCTTAAGAATTCATAAGCGTGAAAGAAAGGTGAAAATACTCTTGGATTTTATTTTAGGACTTTAATTAAGTCTAAAACTTCCAAGGATTGGATTAAAAGGAGTATGAATGGACAAAAGTACCCTTCTTGAAAACTACCGCTAGGAACCACGAGACCCTATTTACGGCCCATGGTTCCTCTTACGGGTCATGTATGACTTCTCATATGTAAGATGTACAAACGTTTGAGTTAATTAAATTTGGTATGGGACCTACAAAACCTCTTCTACGGGCCATAAATCATTCTACGGGTCGTCTGATAACTCGTAACTCAATATATTGAAAAGTTGGTTTTTGGATCACCAACTCATGAAACCTAATCTTCGGGCAATGGATAAATATATGGGCCATATGTTGTCTCGTACATGGGACTTAGACTTAGAAAATTTAACCAAGACACCTGGAGATCTATGAGGCCTTATATGCGTGTCATAGATCACTCTACGGGTCGTAGATGTCCCTTGTGATTTCTCTTCCTGTGATTTTTCTCAACCATCTTCTCAGTTTTCTCTGTGCATCCACTCAGACTAGGTGGAAAGAATTAAGGGGTGTTACTTTATCTCCCCCTTGGGATCACTTATCCTCGAATGAAGAGAAATCTAGGAAACCTAGTTAAGTCACGAATCTCCCTCTGGACTTTAACAATCAAATAACTTTCAACTCACTTATGCAATACATCAGTCAAGCAGTTTAAGAAAGTAAGGCAAGTGGAAATATATGTGGGTACCTCGCCTTCATATCCTCCTCCTCTTACCAAGTAGCCTCTTGTACAAATTACTTTCTCCACAACACCTTGACAGATGCAATCTCTTTGGTTCTTGACTTGCGAACCTGATAATAAAGATTTGGATGGGAATCTCCTTATAGCTCAAGCCGTCTTTTACTCCAGTACTCTCAATAGGCACAACCAACTGTGGGTCTCCTAAACATTTTTTAAGCATGGAAATGTGGAAGACTGGGTAGATGGGCGCTAACTCAGGTGGTAGATCTAACTCATAAGCCATATTTTCCACTCTTTTTATGATATGATAAGAGCCGACATTCCTCGGAATCAACTCCTTTTCTTCCCAAATTGTATCATACCCTTCATAGATGACACTTTAGATACACCTAATCGTCCACCTCAAACTCTAAATCTCTTCTTCTAACATCAGGGTGATTTTTGTCGACTCTATGCAGTCTTTAACCTTTTTTGTGTGATTTTCACGTTCTCTATGGCTCTGTGGACTAAGTGTGGTCCTATTAACTCCACTTCACTCACTTTAATCCAACCAATCGGCGATCTGCATCTCCTCCCATAAAGTGCCTCGTATAGGGCCATCTGAGTACTCTAATGGAAGTTGTTGTTGCAGGCAAACTCAATCAGAGGCAAATGGTTATCCCAATTACCCTTGAAATCAATGAAGGAGACCCTCAATAACCTTTAAGGTTTGAATTGTGCGCTCTTCCTTGACCATCAGTCTGCGGGTGAAAAGCAGTGCTGAGGTTTACCTTTTATCCCAAGTTTTTCTGGAAGGATCTCCAAAACGGAGCAGTGAATTAGGTTTTTCGATCTAAGATGATAGGCAAGGGGACTCCATGTAGTCGAAAAATCTCCTTTATATACAATCGGCCATACTCCTCCACCATATCAGTCATCTTTACTGCCAAGAAATGAGCAGATTTGATCATTTTGTCAACTATCACCTAAATCAAATCGTGTTGCCTACGAGACCTCGCTAAACCTATGATGAAATTCATGTTAATCATCTTCCACTTCCACTTCAGTATCTCAAAGTTCTGAGCTATTCCACATTGTCTTTGATGCTCAACTTTCACTTACTAGCAATTCGGGCACTTGGAAATAAACTCATTAATATCTCTTTTCATTCCACTCCACCAATAAACCACCCTCAAATCATGGTACATCTTAGTCAACCCTGGGTGAATGCAATATATGGAATTATGGGCCTCTGCCATGATCTTCTCTCAAACACCATTAACCTCTAGAACATACAATATGCCTTGGTACCTCAATACTCCATCTCCCCCTTTGGCAAAAGCCATCACCTTCTGTTTATGCACATCTGCCTTCAACTATAGTAAAATAGGATCTTGATCTTGTTTCTTCTTCACTTCAACTACTAGATGTGATGAAGACCCATTATGCACAAGAATTCCTCTTTTGCCCGATTCATCTAGTTGAATTCCCAAATGGCCAGTCTGTGAACCTCTTTAGCTAACTCTCTCTTCTTTTTCACCATATAGGCGATGCTTCCCATCGACAACCTGGTAAGAGAATTAGCAACCATATTAACTTTACCTGGATGGTAGAGAATGCTCACGTCATAGTCCTTGACTAACAAAAGCCATCTCCTCTGCCTTAGATTATGCTCCTTTTAAATAAAGATATATTGCAGGCTTTTATGGTCTGTGAATACATTAACATGTTCTTCGTATAAGTATTGGGGCCATAACTTAAGAGAAAACACCATTATTGCCAACCCCAAGTCATGAGTGGGATAATTCTTCATATGAACTTTAAGTTGTCTAGAGGCATAGGAAACAACTTTACCTCTCTGCGTCAACACACATCCCAATCACAATCTTGCATCATTACAATAGATGACAAATCGATTCGTTCTATCAGGCAAGGTCAGCACTAGGGCAGTAGTCAACCTTGTCTTCAGCACTTGGAAACTCCTCTCACACTTATCAGACCATTGAAACTTGGCTCTTCTTCTGAGTTAATCTAGTCAATGTTGCAGATATGGAAGAGAATCCATCAACAAACCTGTGGTAGTAGCCAACCAATCCCAGAGAACTCCTTATATCCGTTGAAGAGATTGGTCTAGGCCAGTTCTTATCATCTCTATCTTTTGAGTATCCACTCGAATGCCATCGCCCGAAGTCATATGGCCTAGCAATGCCATATGTTTGAGCCAAAACTCACACTCTGAAAACTTTGTAAATAACTTGTTATCCTTGAGCTTCTATAAGGCGATTCTGAGGTGATTGGTGTGCTCCTCATCATCTCTGGAATATACCAGAGTATTGTTAATAAACACAATCATGAACATATCAAGATACTGTCTGAATACTCTATTCATCAAGTCCATGAAAGTTGTAGGTGCATTTTTCAACCCAAAGGATATCACCAAGAACTCAAAGTGACCATATCGGGTTTGAAAAGTTGTCTTCGAAATGTCACATTCTCTCACTTTCAACTGGTGATGGCTTGATCGGAGGTCTATCTTGGAAAAAATAATGGCACTCAGAAGTTGGTCAAATAAGTCATTAATCCTCGAAAACGGATATTTATTCTTGATTGTTACTTTATTCAATGTCAGTAGTCAATACACATTCTACGGGAACCAACCTTGTTTCGCACGAACAAGACCGGAGTACCCTGTGATGAGACACTCAGCCTAATAAATCCCTTCTCTAGCAAATCTCTCAATTACTCCTTCAACTCTTTCAACTCTGCAGGGGTTATTCGATACAGTGAAATAGAGATAGGATGGGTGTCGGGGAGAACATCAATTTCAAAGTCAATCTCTGTATCAGGAGGGATTCTAGGTAGATCTTCAGGAAATACAACAAGAAACTCGCTCACGATCGGGACGGACTCAAGAGTCAGAGGTTCAACATCATTAGACTTAACTCACACGAGATAATATACATATCCCTTAGAGATCAGTCTTTGGGCCTTGTGGTAGGAAATAAACCTACCCTTTGGTGCAACATAATCTCCCTTCTACTCAATAATAGACTCATTCAGAAACTAGAATTTAACAGTCCAAGTTCTGCAATCAACAGAGGCATAACATGCGTGAAGCCAATCCATGACAAGGATCATATCAAAATCAACCATCTCTAACTCAATCAAATCAGCAAGAGTATCTCTATGATAGATGGACACCACACAATCCCTATAGACTCTCTCGACTCGAATGGACTCACCAACAGGTGGAGAAATAGAAAATGGCTCAAGCAAATACTCAAGAAGGATCTCAAATCTACGAGTGACATATGGATCACAAAGGAACAAGTCCCACCTGGATCAAGTAAAGAATAAAAATGAAAGGTAAAGACTCGAGCATACCTATCACAACAACTAGTGTGACCTCTGGATCTTATCAGTTGCCCATCGCATATAAATGGTTTATCCCACCACCTATCCCTGGTATAGCACCTCTCTGATTACCTCTCATTGGTGGTGTTGTAGTAGAAGAATGGGCCTTGTTACCTTACAATGGACACTCCTTTTGAAAAATGGCCTGGCTGGACACACTTGTAGAAACCGTTCCCTCCATCTCTACACTCTCTCAGGTGCATCCTACCACATTTCCCACAAGTTGGCTTCTGTTTCGAGCCAAGGGTCACGCTAGTCTGAGACAGTGAACTGTGTGCTCTAAATCTTGGCTGACCTTGGGACCTTTGATCATACTTGGTATTCGGGGTTGGTGCACTAGTTGACGATGGTGCGTAACTCAAAGGTCTTTTTTCGAAGTAAGACTTGTCTACCTTAGCTCAGGCCTTGCTGATTTGGCCTTCTTACTTAGATCCTCATCTCTATGTCTCTTCTTATCCTACTCAGTTTGCTGGGAATAAACCATCACTTCAAAAATATCCATACTTAAGATTAGCAATGCCGCTTTGCACTCTTTCTTCACATGTCTACCCAAACCTAATATGAATTTCCTCATCCTTGCTCTCATATTCTGGACCATCTCTGGGGCATACCTGGATAACTAAATGAATTTTAGGCTATACACTTTAACAATCAGGCCCTTCTATTTCAGATTTACAAATCTTGGCCTTCCTAAACTCCTAGAGAAAGAAGTGACCGAGGAAGGCACTCTCAAATTCATCCAAAATAGTAGGCTCAACATCCTCACCTCGACTCCCACTGATTGTACCAAACATTAGCCATATCCTTGAGCTGATAGATAGCATGCTTAACTCCCTTAGTTTTAGTTGCATGCATAGCTTTCAACACCTTTCACATCTCATCAATGAAGTTTCAGGGGACTTACTCAACCTTTGATCCTGTGACGACCGGTGGGTAGCTCCTTTGAAATCAACCTCTCTAGTAGGACCAGGTGGAGCAGTAGGTGTCTTAGAACACTAGTGGCCCGGGTTGGTCGACCTCAACCCATTATTTCCATGGAGTAGGCATCACTAGGGATGGATTCTCAGTATTGTCAACTAGGGTACTTCTTTGAGTGATGGTATGCTTAAGAGGCATGATCTGCAAATGCGTAATACACGAGTTAGTAAGGAGCTTTGCAGAGTTTTAACTCTATTACACAAACTCAGAATACAAGAAAGGGTAACAATTCCTATTGTCCTATAGCCTCCTGCTTATAAAATGTGGTGCACAACACACCCATAAACAAGACTCTACTGGATACGACTTCATAGACTCCTTAGGAATCTTGAATTGTGTGCTCTGACACCAAGTTTTTCATGCCCCGAGAGGGAACTCTTGGCATGGACGACACTTGAAGAACCATTGCTGATTTTCCAAGAGAACCACCTGGCCTCATCATCACATTAACTCAACAATGGAAGTAAATACTCAAAGATAAAGGCATGATATGGAGGGATATAGATCTACTAAATCATAGTTTGCAATAAATAAGTTTGGAAATAAAAAATACTCAACAAACTCTCTATTTAATATCTATGAAGCCTCTAATAAAAAATTCAGATGGTACCATGACAGGCCATGGATACCCCAAATCAAAGAAATAAAATACTCAACTGAAATCAGAAAAAGGGTCCTCTGGAGATTAGGAAGGGCTCACCAACTTTAGGAATGCACTGAACTGGACCTCAATGATGCGCGGGCTGAAGTCCTCTATCACTTGTATCTATATCATGAGACAATGCATGTCTAAATGGACATCAATACATTGAATATACTGGTATATAAAATAGTTCTAGAAAATGAAGCTCAACTGAGTCACCTCAACTCAAACACAACTCATGACTCAACTTAATAGAAATACAAGTTTGAAATAAATTATGCTTTTAAAAAATGCACTCATTAGTATTAAACTCAATTTAAAAATATTATGCTCTACTAGTGTTTTGCTCAGGAGTTTCATAACCAATATCCAACCCCCGCACCTTTAGTTTGGTGATTCACAATTAAAGTGACATCATTGCCATGCCCGTCCTAAACTTACCAGGGTAAAACATGATCAACTCTCTCATGGATTCATAATAAGTGTCCATCTTTTAGGACAAGAGTCGCTAGAACGTGCTGCATGACTATCTTACCTGGAAACGTGGTTCTATGGGTTAGAGTAGTTGTTCACTCGCTCCCAGCTAGGTGCTCGATACTCCTTCCAAGAATAAAATATGCTCAACTCATCAATCAACTCAAATCTCAACCTCCTTGGGTTATCTTAACTCAAGTCATTTCAGTTTCTCATAAACTTAGTCAATCAAGGAAAGTAATCATACTCAACTCAGACTCAAACGGTCACTCAGACTCACTCAATTAGAATCATTATAGAATGCAAGCAAAATACATCAATATACATGCAATTATAATACTATATTCTCCTCATGATTAATTATGCTCAATTTACTCAACTCAAATAATCAAACTCAAACCTCAACTCAGTCCTTATATAAAATTTCGTAAATAATGCAATTTGGACTTCATGATGTCAATGCATAAAGTTTATATCTCAGTATCATGTCAATAGGTGTAATACATCAATTATTCAGTTCATGATCATGAGACTCAAAGTAAATGTTGAAAATTCAGTATTTAAGTTATAGAATTCTCAAGGCTCAACTCTACTTCTCAATTTCGACTCAAGGAGAGGAAAGGGTGTGTGAACAAACATAGTCCAACACTTTAGTAAGCATTACATACTTGGAAATAGGAGAATCAATCAAACCTCAATCAATCCTTGCATTTGAACTTGAAACCCTTGTTTTTCTCCCTTCTCTAGTGCTCTCAAGAATTCCTAAGAGTGAATGAAAGGTGAAAATATGCTTAGGGTTTTGTTTAGGACTTTGATTAAGTCCAAAACATCAAGGATTGAATTAAAAGTGAGTAAGAATGAACAAAAATATCCTTCTTGAAAACTGCCGATAGGAACCACGAGACCCCGTTTACAAGAAATGGTTCTTTTTATGGGCCATGGATGACCTCTCCTAGGTAAGATGACCGAAAGTTTGAGTTACTAGAATTTGGAATGGGACCTACAAAACCTCTTCTAAGGGCTATAAATCCTTCAACGGGTCATCTAATAACTCATAACTCAATATATTGAAAAGTTTTTTGGATCACCAACTCACGAGACCTAATCTTCGAGCCGTGGATAAATATACAGGCCATCTATTGTCTCGTACATGGGCCTCATACTTAGAGAATTTTACCAAGGCAGTTTGGGATCTATGAGGCCTTATCTGTGTGTCGTAGATCACTTTATGGGACGTAGATGTCCCTTGTTGTCTCTCTTCCAGTGATTTTTCTCAGTCATTTTCTTAGTTTTCTCTGTACATCTACCCAGACTAGGTGAAAAAAATTAGGGGGTGTTACATGCACAACCATTAAAAATCCTGTAAAATACAATCAAAAAGTGCTCTTGGCCAAGGATTAACGTGAAATAGCAAAATTACACTAAAAACTAGTTGGACTCTATCAATTTGTCCTCTAACTAGGCTATGTACATGGGTAAAATTGGTTATTGGGTGTACAAATACGCCAAAGATCACCATCCTACACTTAGAGCTTTGTTTGTCCTCAGACAAATTCAGACACATGCATGAGACTCCCTAAGTAGTATTGCTAAGGAACAAATGTTGACATAGAGGGCCCGTCTAAGCAATCCACATTCCAATTGATTCACTCAAATAACACCACACCTTAAGATCGTATTCTATGATCCATACAGACTCATGTGAGCTTATATTTTGAGTTATTACAGTTATTAATCCTTCAACAATCATGTGCCCTCAATAGAAGCGTTACCAATGTATACTCACAATAATGGAACACAATAGATGGTGACAATGAGTATAATCACAACTCTCGCTTTCCCAAATGATATCTTATGTTGCTTCTAATTCCCATAGGCTTGCCCCTAATGTAGGCCCTCACTATCATAGAAATCTAATTTAAAGGATCACATAGGAATTTTAATTTGGTTCTTATATAGGAAAAATACAGGTGGGTAGTGGTTTTTAGGATATGAATTAGTGTCTCAACTCTCAAGCTAAGCATACTTAGCTTTATACATACTTTTCTTTGGTTTTGTTGCTATGTCATGTCCCCTTTTCTAACACTCCAATTTAAAGTTATCCTCAACCTCCTTGACCTAGTAAAATGTCTACGAAAAGAAATATATTATATTTTTTTCAAAGCACTAACCTAACAAAGAAAAGGTCCATGACGCGAACTGGTCGTGGATCTTCACTGGTTTGGGTCCTAGCTTTTTAGAATTTTATTTTCCTTCAATACCAAGGCCTGTCCTAGGGGTACCTTTTCAAGGTTAATCCCCTTCATCTTTTCCATGATAAAATGCTTAAGATATTAGGATCAAAGTTATGGTTTAAGAAAGAAAGGGATTCAACTTATGACGTGGTTGTCCAAAGAAACAAGGCTAAGGCTCAAAAGGGCTAACTAAGGATGAGCATGCTATGGTTTATTAAAAAGAAGGTCTAAATCAAGGTTACGAAAGAAATTCCTATATCCTATCCACTAAGTTATACATCTAGCTAGTTTATCAAGGCAATTTCTAGAAATTATAGCAATATAGATGCACAATTAAGCTCACTTTCTCGTGCCTTACTTTCATTAGAGGATTAACATCATAACCATCACATACATTCTCATGCATACATAAATGCAAAATTAAAAATGTGGGCCATTCAAATTTTTTTAATTTTTTTCAAAATCATCCCCACTACACAACATTGCACCATTCACATTTACCGACAACTATATGAGACACACATTGACTAATATCCTTAGGAAGATCATCAACCATCCATCATAGGACCCCGTCACTTAACTATGACTTATCAAAAATGCGATATCAACACATTTAACATCAATCACAATATGTAAAACATCACATCATGCAATATCATTCAACATTAACTACTTCAAATTAAATATAATGCCATGATCTAATTAGTTACAACCCAATCGAGTTTTAAAAATAGAACTAAAAATGTTGTCTTATCTAAACATAAGAGAAACATAAAATAAAACATAGTCTAGATTTATACATGGCTGTAATCAAGAAATAGCAAAATAATCATAAAAAACAACCCCCACCTTACACTTAAAAAATAGCACTGCCTCAGTGCCAAAACATACCAATATATGTGGCGGTGGGTGTCTGGTGCTCACTCCTCTATCCCAGGCCTGGGAAGCTGGGGGAATCCATGGACGTGCAAAGGTGACGCATCATCTAGCTCCTCCTTCGACTCAACATCAAGGTCATATTAGGATGCTCTAGATCGGTGAGGATGTCATCATCCACCAACTTGAAGAAGTGAGGTCCTATGCCTAGTACCACAATAGCATGATTATTGAAGGGGTACTAGACCTTGACCTATCGAAGCTTCACATTAGTGGAAGGATAGCCTCCAGTCCGGTGGCGACGCATCTCTAAGACATATATGAGTGCGGTAATCAGATCATCTCTGTGTGGCCTCTCTTGTATAGTCAACATAGGATCAAATATGATCGATCCCTTTATATTAGTGGCACAATAGGGTGATGCCACAATCTGGGGCGTATAGTCCAATAGCTCCTTGGGCAACCTTGCACGCCTACATTACTCAATAATAATGCTACCAAATGCATACCTACACCCTTTGTGAACTCAAGCTTTCCTCATAGACAATTTTAGCACAACCCCGAAGTTTATTTCACCTCCAGTCATTAAAGTATATATCAAACAAGATCGGTCCCTAGTGATCTCAGTGAAGTGAAGGTCGGGTATAAGAGCATGCATCACAATCTTTGTCCAGACCCTAGCCTCCATATTTATGTGGATGAATGGGAAGGCCAAATGGTAACCCATATACCTATGCTAATCTAGTGAGCTGTGGATGTGGGGCTAGCAAGAGTATGTCGCATGGCTTGGTACAGATGCCTAATTTGAACCTCAGTTAGTAGACCATATGGCACATCCAAGGTCCCAAGTATGCCATTGATGGCTACCGGGGACATATTGACCTCAACTGCATGCACCATCACAATCCGAGTCCTCCCCTCTGCCTGGAGGTTAGAATAAAATTCATGCACTAGAATTAGGTTGAATAGGATCTGCAAATACAAACCCTATTTGGTATTACAGCATACGCTCATAAATGTGAAGGAAGACACGAGCTAGGTTGTCTTGGTTGATCGGCACATTTGGGAAGTACTTAGCCTCAGTGTGAGACTTGTACCACCGCTTTCCATGTTAGAGGATAACACCTAGCCCAAACATAGGGCATTGGCCCCTTGGTGGTATGGGGGATAGGGGTACATCAGGGACACCCTATCCCTCTTTCTGCTACTTGAGGCTCTGTCTCCACTCCCATGTCTTACTCTGGAAGCCATAGTGTACCTGCAAATACCAAATTTCATAAGTTAGATCTAAACAAGCGCATGGCCCGACAGTTTAAGTTCAAACTCGACAACCTAGTCCCACACTTTGTTCAAATCATGGGGTGAAAAAGGGTACTCCAACTTCCCCTATGATCCCACAATTGTCCTTACAAAGGCATGCAAATTCATCCCCTTTTTATGCATTTGAGATGCCAAAAACACCCACCCTACACTTAGTTTAACATCACCAATACCCCCACAATTATCTAATACCACATATCTCGAGCATTTCATGATCAATGGGACAAAACAACACCCAATTCAAGCCACACATGCCATAGTTTACCCCAAACAATCATAGTTCTACTATTCATAATTTTTATAGCAATGCCAAGCAAATTAGTTGGCCATAATCCCATAAAGGCAAGAACAATCATTGAATGTACATGGGATGGGCAAACTATTATTAATCTAAAAGTAATTCCACCAATTTTAGCCCAATTCGGCCTAGGGTTGCACACATGACTACCCAACCAAAATTTCAACCAACATTACATGTTCAAGCACAAAATCCATCCACCCATGACAAGTATTACATTAATTTCAAGTTAAAAATAAAGACACTTTCCAAAACTAAAAAGACCCACTCACAATAGTTATGCTAAAACAGATTTCTCAAGCAAAAATTAAAAGAAACACATACTTGTCAATGTAGATGGACAAGAATAAACAACTAAAACTTGGCCTGATTAAGGTGGCGTCGCGAATATGAGGATTAGGGTGAAGAATTGGGTAAAATTTGAGTGAAATTGGGAAAATTTGAAGTGGGGTAGCGTGATTTGAGTGACAAATTATGAAGGTGGGTTCACATAGGGGTAAAAATAGGGTGGATCGAGTAAAACCCTTGAGATTTAACATTGTTCCGCTACAAACTACATTCGCAATGTATACCTATCACGGACATGCACTTTACCTTTTTGTTCCTTTTTTTAGAATTTGGGGCTTCTTGGAACTGAACTAAACTGCAAAAGGTCCATGATGCAGGTTTTTTGCAGACCTAATTAGTTTGAAAAAAGTTTGGGGCTCGAAAATTTTATTTTTTGACCGTCGAACAATGAAAAAATTCCTAAACACCTGCCTATTTGCTAAAACATGAAAACAAGTCAATCCATACATGAAAAATCCAAAAATACTCAACCAAACAATGAGAATTGAAAATGACCAACAATATCTATAAAGTGCTCAAGTCCGCAACACAGACTTATCGTGGACAGACACTTTGTGTCAGATGACACTTATTCTCAAAAATATTTTTTTTGAATTCCTACACTCAGAATTAAAGATGCAAAATTAAAAATACCTCACCATGGGTTGCCTCTGATGTAATATCAGAATACAGTATATTTGATGCTTAAATACTTGGAATTTTGTATGTTCTCAAAGCGATGTTAGTAAATTTGATGTGTTTTTATGTTTGTTTTGCATGATTATATGGTTGGCATAATTTTTGAGATAAATTAGCAGATTTTGCAAAAGCTGAGGTTTCACAAAACCTTTTACAGGCCATAGAGTATTCCATGAGCGATAGGTTTGTTTTAGTACAAAATTTCAGTGAAGGATGATTTTCTAAAGTAAAGTTTACGAACATGCAAATGAGCCATAGAAGATTTTATGAGCCGTAGAGTTGATGTCGTGCGCTGAGGATCAAAAAGTTGGGAGTTGCTGAGAAGTTAGTATCCGAACCTTTTATAGGTCATAGAAATTTATACGGCTCATAGAAGTCAACCCCAGAATTGAAGATAAATCCACGAAGCCCCAACTATGGGCCATAAAATATTATATGGCTCCATAGAATTTCTCGTAGAGCCTACTAACCCAGTTCTCCTATTTCATTTTGGTTTCGTATCTTAAAGACAATAAATAGGTTTTTAAGGTTATTTTTCATTGGGAACGTTACAGAACAACAGAGAATAGCTTGAGAAAAACACTTGTGAAATATTATTTTGTGCTTTTAATTCAATCTTGTGATTCTTGGTGAAGAGGTTGGATTTATTGTGCTTAATTCTCTTGTGTAAGTGCTCAATTATGTTATTCAAATTCACGATTCTTGTATATACACTGATCATGAGCAGATAAATCCACAATTAGGGTTGTGGGAACTATGAAGAACTAACAAAGTGAAATCGATTAATTCATAATTCTTGAAAAGTGTACATGCATGTATTAATTAATTGTCTTCATTTTGATTGATTTTTAACAGTGGTCAACTTTAGAACTCGCCTAGTATTACTGACTGGATCAAGTTAGCAATAAATTGGAAAAGTTATTAATTGATAGGATTTGATTAGTGTTTCTCATCTAATCAACCAAGATGGATCAAGGAGAGGTTATACTAGAACAATAGGTAAGGGTTAGTAAAGTCACACTGCGGGGATGGATCAAATCACATGGTGAAATGTACCTCTCTCTTGGATCAAGTGGTTTGGTAAACTTAACTTACCACTCCAAATGCTACTACCTGGAAAAGAATTTGATTATCTGGTAATAAAGAGTTAGAGAATCATAGGGAACACAATACTCTAGTTATTCTTCATACTGATTTTACAATTGTCTTATTTTAGGATTACTTTCCATAATTATGACAACCCCCCCATTTGGGATGATAAGTAGGTTAAATCGCCTGAATTGCTTTAAATTCTTCTAATTCTACTATATTCCTTGTGGGCTCAACCCTAATCTTGGTTGGATTATATATCTTCCCAACGACCACTATAACTTTCAAAAAGGAGATATAGCTTAGGTGACATCAATATTTTAGCACCGTTACCGGGGAATATGACTAGACTTTTTTAACTTGAGTAGTTCGAGAATTAATCCTTATTTCCCTCATTTTATGTTTTTGTTGTTTTTATTCTATTTCAGGGTACAGGTGTAGCGTATGCGCAACACGTGTAGTTGAGACATTCCCTTGACTCTGTTTAACCCAGAGAAGATTGAAAAGCATGGCCCAAGATAATGCAAACAACACGATTAATGCAGCTCTGAATCAGAACCAAAATGAAAATGAGAATGACAACAACCCACCACCTCTTGAGGACATTGATCCATAGCCGTAGGACTTCAATGCAGAAGCTTGTTAGTGGATTTAATATCGGTTGAATCCTATGTCTATAGATGTGACTGGAGCCATTATATTACCGCTACTATCAGATGATACAAAGTCCAAGGTCTCGATTGGGTTGCTTCAGATACTGTAGAATCCTGGGTTTTTCGCAGACCTACCATCAGAGGATCTGTATAATCATTCACACAACATTGTGTTTGTATATACGAGTGTAAATAGAACACAAAATCAATCTATGGATGTTATTGGGCTTCATGTCTTCCTATTATCTCTGACAAGCAATGTAGTGCTATGGCTATCCGAGCTATCACAAAGTTTGATCTCCTATTGGGTTGAGTTGCAGATGGCCTCTTTAGAGAGGTTCTTCTCGAGATCAAAGAAGCTCAAGTTGAAAGATCAGATACTTTGAGCAACTTCCTAGTGACTCGATCAGTACTACATAGAAGCAGTTCACAAAGTGTCTGAGAATTGTCCCTGACCACAAAATTGTTGATGCCTTGATGGAGATCTTCTACCCTGCCCTAGATGAGAATCGCCAAGCATGTGATGACACCATCGTAGGGGGCATGTGTTTTAGATCAACCATCTGCAAGAGTTGCTGAGAAGCTAGACAAGGTGGTCAATATGAGACGTGCATAGGGGCCGAGAGATAGATCCTCTATAAAGAGCTTGTGTGGTGTCAGTATTAATTTAGAGAAAGCTAAAATAAATGAGGAGATAATGCAACAAATTGCTCAGATTAGTACCAACAAGGAGGTGATGATGAAGCAAAATCAGGAATGAGTTAATGCAGTTGTTCATCAGCCCTCGTGAGCACCCATGTATGAGGAGCCTTACTATGAACAGGACACTTGTTCATTGCTGATCAGATAGGGGGCTTTCGGTCCAATGCCCAAGGGTCCAATAAGGACCATTGGCACCATGGTCAAGGAAATTAAGGTCGAAACTTTAACAAAGATGCCGCTTTCAGAGACAATCATAGAGGTTACTACGATAGGAACAAGGGCTAGAATAGAGATGCTGATTGGGGTCGTAGAAATGGTTACAGAAATGGTCCTTACGTTCCACCACTTAATCGTGATACTGATGCTAGTAGTTCCAGAGTTGAGGAGATGTTTTAACAACTATTGAAGAAGCCTAACATAGATGATGAGACCTTGAGGGGGATGAAGTCCGACATGTCTAGCATAAATCAAAAAATCGAGTCTCATTCTATTGCTATCAAACAGCTGGAGCAATAGTTTCGTCAAGTATCAACTTAAACTCAACTCAACTAGCGTCAGAGAGGTGCACTACCTAAAAACATAGTTCAAAACCCAAAGAATAAAGGGTAGTGTACTCATGGTGGTAGAGTACCATAATCCTCCCATGTCGGTCGATGATCATGATGTTCGAGAGGAGACAGTTGAGGTCAAAGATGCTGATACTAGAGATGATCATGCCAAGGATAGGATGAGTAATGCTGCAAAGGTGCCATAGAAGCTGAAGCCCATTCCTAGACCTCCTCCTTCCTTCCCTCAAAGAATAAAAAAGAAGAAGGAGGAGGGCAAGTTCAAACACTTCATCTCCATGCTGAAACAACTCCCCATAAACATCTCTCTCATTGAGGCATTATAGAAGATGCCAAGGTATGCGAAGATTATGGAGGACTTGGTTACAAGGAAGCAGACTGTGAGTTAGGAGCTCTCCCAAGAGCTTCAACATTGCAATGCAATTTATACGAGGTGCTTGGTGCAGAAGTAAAAAGATCATGGCACTTTTTCCATACCCTGTAATATTGGAGATGTGGAGTTCACAAGGGCATCGTCTGATCTCGGTGCCAGCATATAATTTGATGCCCTTTACAGTCTTCAAGAAGCTAGGATTGATAGCCCCTACTTCAACGAGCATGCAATTGTTGATGGTCGATCACACGGTGAAGAAGCCTGTTGGGATACTTTATGATGTCCTGGTCAATGTGGATCAATTTATATTCCCTATAGACAATGCGATCCTAGACTATGAGATGGACTTCAAAGTCCTATCTTGGGAAAACCCTTCCAAGCCATTGGACTAACATTGGTGGACATGGAGAGGGGCCAACTTAAATTCAGATTGAATAAAGATGAGGTCGTGTTTAACGTCTAACAATATGGAAAGAAAGATGATAAACTAAGGGTAATCTCTATCACTAAGAGTGTTGATGATGTAGAGCCAAAGGTACTACTAGAGGAGAGATTGGGCGTCGACATCCTGGAAGCATTCTTGATGAACTTTGAGGGTGATGGCATCCCATACTATGAGGAGACAGTAAAGATGCTGGGGGTATCTTACACCCCTAGACGTAGTATGAGGACAGAGAAGATGCTGGAGGTATCTTACACCCCTAGATGCCAAACTAAGCTAGAATTGCACTTACAAAATCGAGAGTCACCACTTACTAAACCATCCATTGAGGAGCCACCATTGCTAGAGTTGAAGGCTCTTCCATCCCATCTGGGATATGCATTTTCGGGTGCCAACAACACCTTGCCAGTCATAGTTGCTGTAGACCTAAATGACGAACAGGTAAATGCTCTGGTCTTGGTGCTTAAGCAGTTCAAGAAGCTTATTGGGTGGACGATTGCATACTTCATTGGTATCCCTCCTGGGGTAACTACTCACAAAATCCAATCGTTCAAGGACTACAAGCCGAGTATTGAGCACCAAAGGTGTCTTAACCGCCCACTGCAAGAGGTCGTGCATAAGGAAATCATCAAGTGGTTGGACGAAGGGGTGATCTATCCAAACACCGATAGTGAATGAGTGAGCCTGATTTAGTGTGTTTAAAAAAAAGGGGGTATCATTATGGTCCCAAATGCTAGCAATGAATAGATTCCTATGCAACCAGCCACTGGGTGGAGAGTGTGCATGGACTATAGAAAGCTCAACCCATCGATGTAAAAGGACCATTTCCCTATGTCATTCATGGATCAAATGCTAGACCGATTGGCTGGAAAGGGCTGGTACTGCTTTCTAGATGGTTACTTAGGATACAACAGATCACCATTTCTCTAGAGGATCAGGAAAAGACAACATTCACATGCCCCTATGGCATGTTCACATTCAAGAAGATGCCATTCATGTTGTGTTACGTGCCAACAATATTCCAAAGATGCATGATGTCTATCTTCTCAGACATGGTGGAGGACACTATCGAGGTCTTCATGGATGACTTTAGTTTAGTGGGTGACTAACTTGAAGATTGCTTGAAACACTTGCATGTCATTCTAGAAGATGTGGGAATGCTATCTGGTGCTGAATTAGGAAAGTGTCACTTCATGGTAAAAGAGGGCATTGTATTTGGGCATAGAATATCTATCAACGGAATTGAGGTTGATAGAGCTAAAGTGGAGATGATTGAGAAGCTTCCACCATCAATCTCTGTGAAGGTGTGAGGAGCTTCCTAAGCCATGCGAGATTCTACAGGCGCTTTATAAAGGACTTCTCTAAAATTGCTCATCCCTCGTAAAAACTACTTAGGAAGGATGCTAAGTTTGTGTTTGATGATGCATGCCTAAGAGCATATAGATGATTGAGGCAAAACTTGATTTTGTCTCCAATCATTGTTGCTCCAGACTGGTCAAACCCCTTTGAAATCATGGGTGATGCAAGTGGGGTGAAGCTTGATGTAGTGTTGGGACAATGCCAAGAGAAAATACTACATCCCATATACTATACTAGCGAAGTCCTAAATGTAGCCTAGAAGAACTACACTATCATTGAACAGGAGCTACTTGCAGTGGTCTTGACATTCGAAAACTTTAGGTCGTATCTCTTTGGGGACCAAAGCTATAGTGCACATGGAATACTCTGCATTGTGGTACTTGATGGCGAAGAAGTATGGAAAACTGAGATTAATTCAATAGATACTTCGTCTTCAAGAGTTTGACTTTGATTTTATCGATAGAAAGAGGATCAAAAATCAAGTTGCAGATCATCTCTCCAGATTAGAAGATAGGTCCATGGAAAAATTTGACAATGGATTGGAGATTGATAATTCATTCCCAGATGAAGAGTGTTGCCAGCATCCCATGATTTGATATCATGGTTTGTAGACTATGCAAACTATTTGATTGGTGATATTCTGCCTTTAGACTTGAATACTCACCAGTGCCGCAAGTTCATGTTTGATGTGAGAAAATTCTTTTGGGATGATCCATACTTTTTTGTGTTTGGACAAATGGGATAATTCATTGTTGTGTTCCTGAGGTCGAGATGATGAGTATCCTAGAGGCTTGCCACTCGTCTCTAGTAGGTGGGCATCGTAGTGGAGTCTGAACAACATAGAAAATCTTACAGTGTGGCTACTATTGACAAAACATCAACTAAGATGCTCATGACTATGCTAAAGTATCTCACAGATGCTAGATAGAAGGTGGAGTTTCCCGCAAGCACGAGCTCCCTCTAAACCCTATTATGGTGATTGAATTATTCGATATGTGGGGAATAGATTTCATGGGTCCATTTTTTAGTTAGCATGGGAACAAATATATCTTGGTGGCTGTGGACTATGTATTAAGATGGGTAGAGACTGTTACTCTCCCCAATAATGAAGGCAAAAGTGTCACAACATTTCTGAAAAGGAACAACTTTTCAAGGTTTCGCACCCCTCGGGTGAGCGATGGAGGCTCTCATTTCTGCAACAGATTGTTTAAGTCCCTACTTGAAAAATATGGGGTAAAGCATCAGGTAGAAACACCTTACTACCCTCAGACAAGCGAGTAAGTATAGGTGTCCAATAGGAAAATCAAACAGATTCTATCCAAGACTGTGAATGCAAACCAGACAAATTGGTTGCGAAAGCTTGAAGACACATTATGGGCATACCAAACAGCATTCAAAACCCCTATAGGCATATCTCCTTACCAACTTATCTTTAGGAAAGCCTTTCACTTGGGGGTGGAGCTTGAGCATATGGCGATGTGGGTGCTGAAAAAGTTGAATCTAGACTAGAATGATGCGGCAAACTCTAGGCAGAGCCAACTCAATGATCTTGATGAATTTTGTTTGAAGGCGTATGAGAGCTTAGCCTTATACAAATAAAGGATGAAGCTCCAACATGATCATCACATAGAGAATTGACAATTCGCACCAGGGGACTTAGTGCTACTATACAACTCTAGGCTAAAGTTATTACCTAGGAAACTCAAATCAAGACGGTTGGGACCCTTTAGGGTATCAAATGTCTTCGATCATTGGGCTATCGAGCTGGATAAGAGAAATGGTGGAAAATTCAAAGTGAATGGCCAAAGAGCCAAACCGTATCTCAACAACGTTAAGGAAATAAAAATGATAGAAGCATGGACAATTGGTGAAGTCTGTTACCTAAGTTTTCTATGTCGTTTTGCGATAATAAATCGGGTGTTTCTTGGGAGGCAACCCAAGTTAGAGACTGGCACTTAGGCACCCAGGTATGTTCTTTTTGACCCCTATGCTTTATATTCCATTTTAGTACATTGAGGACAATGCAACTCTTTTTCGATAAGGTGTCGGTAGTTATAGGCCTCAGTGAAGTCTGAGTAGCCTTGGCCTATAACTATCTTAAATTTTGAATCCTAGGATTTTCTTACCTATGTTTTTTTCCCATGGATACTTAATTCATGTTGAACTGACATATATAGGATGTGTAGGTAGTATCGATAGCATCGGTAGCATATAGTACTAATATCTATGACATATGTTTGTTTTTATGTTTTTCTTTGTGAAAAAAGATACCTTCCAAAATTTTGTTAGTTAGTCTTGATAGCAACTATGCATGTTTGATTGATGACAATGCTTTTTCTGATGAGTGAGGATGAATTGAGATGAAAAAGCATGATCTGAGAGTCTTTGTTGGTAGTGTAATCAGTGCCATGTGAGTGTGAGCTTTCTTCACTAAATCCTTATACTGTGTTTCAATTCAGAACTTTCCCTGTTACTATGACTTAGACTGTAGCTTAGTTAGGAAAGGATCTTAGGCCATTGTTCATCATAGTCCACTTAACCTAAATGACCAACCAAATGTGTGAAATATCCCTTGATCCTAATGTTTGAGCCTTACATGTGCCCTTTTCTTTGTAAAAACTTAATCTACCTAGCCTTATTAGAAGTAAAATCCTGAAATTAGCCCTGGTCCTTTCTCGAAAATTATGCACATTGACTGAAGAAAAAATCTTAAGTTGAGGGTGGCTACCAAAAGTGGCCCTGGTTCCTAGGTTGGATATTGTGCGCCTCAACTCAAGCCAAAGCCTAAGTTGAGGGTGGTCGGTGTAAGGGTAAACACAATATGAGGGAGAAAACTAGTGATACATGAAAAAAGAGAGATAAAAATGTGTTTGGGTGCAAGAAAAATGAGTGATGCCTAATCAAAGAGCTAAAAAGGAAAAATGATGTGAAAATAAAAGGCAAAAGGCTAAAAAAATGAGAACAGGGCACCCAGAAAAGCTTGAAAAATGAGAAAGGGAGAATGAGTGAAAAATAATAGGGTTGGTGGGGCAAAAGTATAGAAAAATGTAGTGTCAAGAAGGGCCTTTAGTCACTATGTTCCTAAAACATCATACCAAAGCTCCCTGAGCTTACGTTATAAGATAATAAATTCCTAAAGTGATCCTAGTCTAAGTAGTCAAAGGTTATCATCATGAGTATAGGGGCAAGAATATGGTATTGAGCATGGTATTTGAATGTCTTTTGTGAGAGTGAGTGATTTTGCATAGTCCAGAGAATTGAATCTAAAAATATCATTATGATAGGGATATGGGACTTCTTTCTGTGAGGGCAGTTGTATTGCATTGTTGACATTCGACTAAGTCAGTGACTATTACTTGTTAATAATTGCCTTGCTTGTCATAGTTGCACTATCATATATGTTGATCTGTGTTGGTTTGCTTGATAGCTATCTGATGTGCTTTTAACATGGCGTGGGAATCTATGCTTGAGTTTGAGGTGATATATGTCATTGAACTGAGGTTTGTGTGTTACCGTACTGCATAAGTAGATTGACTCTATCGCTTGAGGAAAAACAATAATTTTAAGTTGAGGGTGTTGATGTTCTGTCAACATACAACACATTTGATGCTTAAAAACTTGGAATATTGTGTGTTCTAAAAGCGATGTTAGTAGATTTGATGTGTTTTTATGTTTGTTTTACAAGATTATAGGGTTGGCACAATTTTTAGGATGTGTGCAAATTTTGCAGAAGCTGAGGTTTCTCGAGACCTTTTAGGGGCCGTAGTGAATTCCATGGGCCGTATATTTGGTTTCGAACAAAATTCCAGTGAAGGATGATTTTCTGAAGTAAAGTCTACGAATATGCAGATGAGCCGTAAAAGATTTTATGAGCTATAGACTTGGTATCGTGCCCTAAGCAATAGAGAGTGGGGAGTTGCTAAATAGTTAGTAGACGAAATCCTTTACAGGCCATAGAACTTTATATGACCCATAGATAGGTTTCATAGAAGTCAACCCCAGAATTAAAGATGAAATCCACGAAGCCCCGACTACGGGCCGTAAAACATTATACGACCCACTAGTACCGTAGAGCCTGCTGGCCTTGTTCTCCTATTTCTTTTGGTTTTGTATATTAAAGACTATAAATAGGTTTTTTTAGGTTATTTTTCATAGAGAATGTTACAGAACAATAGAGAATGGAAGAGAGCTTGAGAAAAACACTTGCAGAACATTGTTTTGTGCTTTTAATTCAATCTTGTGATTGTTGGTGAAGAGCTTGGATTTATTATGCTTAATTCTCTTTTGTAATTGCTCAATTATATTATTCAAATTCTTGATCCTTGCATCTACACTGATCATGAATAGCTAAATCCACAACTAGGATTGTAGGAACCATGAATAACTAACAAAGTAAAATGGGATAATTTGTAATTCTTGAAAAGTGTGCATGCATGTATTAATTAATTCTCTTAGTTTTGATTGTTTTTTAATGGTGTCCAATGTTAGAACTCGCCTAGTGTTACTAACTGGATCAAGGTAGTGATGAATAGGAAAAGAGGTTAATTAACAGGATTTGATTGATGTTTCTCGTTTAATCAACCGAACTGGATCAAGAGGAGGTCATATGGGAATAATAGGCCAGGGTTAGTAAAGTCACACTGGCGGGATAGATCACATCACATAGTGAAATTTACCTCTCTCTTAGATCAAAGGGTTTGGTAAACTTATCGTTTTACATGCGATACACTGGAAATGAATTTTATTATCTTATAATACCAAGTTAGGGAATCATGGGGAACATAATACCATAGTTACTCTTTATACTGATTTCACATTTGTCTTAGTTTAGGGTTACTTTCCATAGTTGTCACACACTCCCTTTTGGAGAGATAAGTAGGTTAATCCACCCGAATTGCTTTAGATTCTTTTAAGTCTACCATATTCCCTTTGGGTTCAACCCTAACCTTGGTTAGATTACGTATCTTGAAAATAACCACTTTAGCCTTCAAAAAGAAGGTGTAGCTTGGGTGATATCATCCTTTTATACTGCGCCTACTTTAACATCATGACACGACTCAACATTATTTGATCATTCATCGGTCAAATCAATGGCCTCCTCTTCATGATCCATGTCAATACCATATTAGTATTTGATTCTTTTCCCATTAACCAAGAATGAGGTCATCTTGGTATCATTCTCACTTGCACCTTAATTTCCCTAGAAAAAGTTTTTAATGAGAGTTGAAAAGAAGCACGTTTTTCCTGGGTTCGAAGGTGCGCTTGACGATGTGATAATCATGATATTTCTTTGTCTTTTCTCTGTAGATCTTGGCATTCTTGTATGCTTGGAGTTCGAACTCATCTAACCCCCCAATTGTTCTAAGAGCTTGCACCCCGTGAGCTCTGAATCAAGATTGAGATTTTTAATGGCCTAATATGCCTGATGTTCTAGCTCGACAAGAAAGTGACAAGCCTTCCCAAAGACTATCCTGTATGGTGAAGTTCCAAGTGGAGACGTGTATGCTATCCTATAAGCACACAAAGCCTCATCTAGCTTCACTACATAATTCTTTCTCATTACATTGGTTTTTTTTAGAGAATCTGCTTGACCTCATGATTGGACACCTCAACATGTCCGGTTGTTTGTGGGTGATTGACTGTTGCTACTTTGTGTCTGACTCCATACTTTGCAAGAAGGTTCTTCACAGTCTGGTTAATGAAGTGTAACCCTCCATCACTGATTATATCACGTAAAGTCCCAAACCTCATAAAAATGTGCTTCTTCGGGAATTTACTCACCACCTTGGAGTCATTGGTGGGCATAGCTACAACCTCTACACATTTGGACACATAGTCCATAGCCACAAGTATATACTAGATTGTGAAAGATGATGGAAATGGTCCTATGAAGTCTATTCCCCAGATATCAAAGATCTCAACCTCTAAAATTTTATTAAGAGGCATATCATACCTCCTGGATATAGCCCCTATCCTTTGGCATGTATCATAGTTCTTGACAAAATTGATAGCATTTTTGAAAAGAGTAGGCCAGAAAAAACCGAATTGAAATACCTTATGGTCAATTCTATCTCCTCCATGGTTCCCTCCATAGGGTAAAGCATGGCAGTGTTCAAGCACCTGGCATATCTAAATCTCTGGCACACACCTCCCCACCATTCTATCTGCACCCTGTTTGCAGAGATAGGGCTCATCCCACAGATAAGACTTTGCATCATGAGCTAATCTCTGCTTTTGCTGGCTCGTTGCATTAGGTGGGAACACCCTACTCATCAAGTAGTTCACAATATTAGCATACCACGACAATTCCTTAATCTTTAAGGTCAAGAGTTACTCATCTGGAAACTTCTCTTTAATTTGCCCTTGCTGCCCAATGTGGGCGTCATCTTCTAACCTCGACAAGTGATTCATGAATTAGTTCTCACACCCTTTTGTATCCTTTATCTCAATATCAAGCTCTTGTAGTAGGAGGATCCACCAGATAATTCTGGGCTTGCAACCTTTTTGTTAAATAAGTACCTTAATGCTGCATGATCTGTGAACACAGTCACCTTGGTACCCATCAAGTAGGGATGAAACTTGTCAAAAGTGAATACCAATGCCATCATCTCCTTCTCTATCACTATATAGTGACACTGCACTGTATCTAAGGTTTTGCTTGCATAGTATATAGAGTGGGAAGATCTTATCCTTATGGCGGCCTAAGATTGGTCCCACTGCTGTATCACTCGATCACAATTAAGGGCCATAAGAATAGGAAATTCTACCAAACTTTGCTTCAAGAAACAAGGAGCATCAAAGTCAAACTTTACCTTCTTTTCTAGTAGTGTGCACAAAGGCTTTGAGATCTTGTAGAAGACTTTAATGAATCGCCAGTAGAACCCTGCATGAACCAGAAAGCTTTTAAATCCTCTAACTGAAACGAGTGGAGGTAGCTTCTCAATCACTTCTATTTTGGCTCTATAAACCTTCAAGTTTTGTTTAGAAACTTTGTGACCCAAGACTCTCCCTTCCTTCACCAGGAAATGACACTTCTCTAATTTAGGATGAGATTAGTCTCTTAATAGCAGGCTAATACCTTGTCTAGATTTTCTAAGAAAATATTAGATGACTCCCAAAATACTAAGAAGTTGTCCATGAATATCTCCACAAAATCCTCCATCATGTCATAGAAAATGGCCGTCATAAACCTCTAGAATGTGGCAGACATATTTCACAAACCAAAAGATATTCGCTTGAATGCATATATTCCCTAGGAACATGTGAAGGTGGTTTTCTCTTAGTCCTTAAGAAAAATGGTGATCTAATTATATTCTAAGTAACTTTCTAGAAAGCAGTAATACTCATGCCCAGCTAACCAATCCAACATCTAATCAATGAATGACACTAGAAATGATCTTTCCTTGTGGTATCATTGAGTTTGTAATAGTCCATGTAGATTTGCCACCTAGTGACCATCCTAGTAGGGATGAGCTCATTCTTCTCATTTATAGCCATAGTCATCCCACCCTTCTTTGGCACGCACTAAACTAGGTTCACCCGCTTGCTGTTTGAAATAGGGAATATGATCTCAGCATTCAGCCATTTGATTATCTCCTTTTTCACAACTTCCTTTATGATGGGATTTAGTCTCATTTGTGGTTGGCCTATTGATTTGTGAACCTCCTCTATGAATATCCTATGCATACATAGGGCGAGGCTAATACTATAGAGATCAGGTATCTTCCAGCCCGTACTATCTTCCTTCTTTTCAAGACAACAATAATAGCTTCAACCTAGGTTACAAACAAGAAAGCATATAAGATTATAGGTAAAGTATTATTGCCACCAAGAAAAATATACCTGAGATGGGAAGGAAGTAGCTTCAACTCCAATTAAAGAGCTTCTCTAATAGATGCCTTGCGTGAAGGACCCAACACCCTATCCAATGGTTCCATATTTTTCAGCATGTTAACATTTGGACTATTCACTACACTTGCAATCTCATTGGCCTTAAGATCACCCTATAGCTCTTGTTGAGAAACACTTTTGCTAAAGGGTCAGTGGCTTCAATTTGATGCATTGTAGCCTCTGTATGAAACACTATGATGGCTTCCAAGTCTTCAAACATAGTGGGTAGTTTCAACGCTTGGTAAGACATCAAAGGAATCTACCTCTTCATGAGCATACATAGTCAAGAGCCCGATCACAAAATCAGTCAATGCCCCTCCTATTTCCAAAAATGGGCACCCCCCAATGAATGGAACTTCTGGGTTTGGCTCAAAGTCAAGGATGATGAAGTCCATGGGGAATATGAGAGATCCCACTCTGACTAAGACATCCTCCATAATCCCATCCGATCTAGCCACCAAATAATCTGCAAGCTTGAGCAAGATCATAGTTGTTTTCGGGTCTCTAAGACCCAACTTTTTGAACATAGATCTGAGCATCAAATTAATGATTCCACCTAGATCACACAATCCCCTTGCATTGAGACAACTTCCAATGGTATCTTGGACAGTGAATCTCCTAGGATCCTTCATTTTGGTTTGCAACTTTACTTTATTCAGGATCCTAGAGCTACACTCTTTAGTAAATGCAACTTTCTCACATTTGGGAAACCTACTCTTATTGGCCACAATCCCTGCAAAACATCAACTAAAGGTAAGTCAATGTGTACTTGTTTCAGGAGCTCGATGGATTTTTGAAAGCACTCATCTTCTTTCTTCTTTTTGAACTTTTGTGGGAATGGAGAAGAAGGCTTTTTATTTAGTTCAGCCTCGACACTAGGAGGTCTGGGATTACTAGCCTCATATTCTTTCTCCACATTTGGGTTGTCCCCACTCTTCTTCTTTAGGACCAGCTCTGCCAAAGGTTTACCACTCCTTGTACTAACTGTATTCACCTGCGTTTGGTTTGGATCAGTGTCACATAGCAAGCCACCTTATGTTCTAGAATTATGTGCACTTGTCAGTTGCCTAAACTATTTTTAGGATTCTGAACGGCAAGTTGATTTTGGTGAACATCAACAGCTATCTTAGTCTGATCCGTGACTGACTTCTGCTGGTTCTCTAGGAGCTGTCTTAACAAATCATCAGTGATCATACCTGTGGACTTAGTGGGCTACTGTCTTTACTGATTATATGGCTGCCCATCACCTGTGGTCTATAGTAAGGTGGCCCTTGATGTTACTGGTTACCTCCCCAAGAGAAGTTAGGATGATTTCTCCAATTGGGGTTGTAAGTATTTCCATACCTGGAGGGCTTCCTCCTCTATTTATATTACCACAAAGTTGATGGACTCTAGATTGAACCACAATACTCGGTCGTATGTTCACCACTACCATACACCTCACACCTCACACCAAGAATACTATTATTGGACCACATTTACTTGAGCTTGTTGATGTCCTAAAGACAGGTTGTTGAAGTGGGTAGTTAGCATATTCTGCATGGCTGACACTTGGGCTTTAGAGCTATCACTGCATCCACTTCCAACACATCTGCTGGTTTTGTACCACAGGTCTGCTTGATCCACCATTCCATTTTGAATTTCATAGTGTGATGCGATTCAACAAAGCATAACCACCTGCAGAGATCTTGGTATTGGTTTCCAATCCTTCAATGAAGCTATGGTCTAACACCTCAATATCTTGGTGGTGATGAGGGCAATTAACTAGTAATGTCTTGATCCTATCCCAAGCTTGGTGCAAGTTCTCCCTTGGCTTTTGTTTGAAACTCAGGATATAATGCCTCACCTTAGCTGTTTTCCTAGATGGAAAGAACTTTGTTAAAAAATTCCTAGCCAGGTCATCCTAAGTACTGATAGAATTAGGTATCTCAGACTGCAATCACCTTCTTGCTTTCCTGAGTGGTGAGAAGGGAAACAAGGTCAACTCACATAGTCAGAAGACACCCCATGAGGAATGTAGGTGTCACTGATCTCCATGAAATTCTGAAGATGAGCTTGGGGATCTTCATGTGGCAATCCCATGAATAGTCCAGTAGAGTGCGAGAGTTGTACCATATTCTGCTTGAGCTCAAATCTACTACCAAGAAGTGGTTTCTGGATGCTATTGGTAACATTTGTTTCTAATGGGATTGCTACATCTTGAATTGGTCTAGCCTCCATTGTTTTAGGAATAGGATCAATCACTGGTTCTACCTTTTCATTATCATCTTTGTCAATATTCGGACCTAGGACCTAGCCGTTGATGTCGCCCAAAGTATACCTCATTTTTAGAGGATAAAGCGATCGCTATAAAGAAATAAAACCTAGCCAAGGTTAGGGTCGAACCCACAGGGAATACGTAAACTCAAGACAAATTCACCAATAAGTAGTCCAAGTAGTTAACTAACTCAATTCTCTGAATGGGGGATTTGCAATATTCAATAAGAAAATAAACTAAACTAACTATCACAAGAGACAATCAATAATAGAGAGCAACTAGGGTATTGTGTTCCGCATTATTCCCCAACTTTGTATCACCGGATAACCCAGTTCTTGTCTAGTACATGGCATGCATGACTGTAATTTAAGTTCGCCAAGCCTTTTGGTCAAATGTTAGAGACGAATTTCACTAGTGACTTGGCCCATTCCATAGGATGCAATACTAACCATTAACTATATGTCCTAGTACAACCTCTCCTTCGCCCAGTTCAGTTGATTAGACGAGAACATATCAATCGAATCCTATTAATCAATATTTTCCTATTCAATACTACCTTGGTCCAGTCAGTAACACAAGAAGAGAATTGGCCACCAAGAATTGTAAACTATCCGAGTTTACTTTGTTAGTTCTTCATGGTTCCCACAACCCTTTTGTGGATTTAGCTACTCATGCTATGTGCCGATGAAGAAATTATGAATTGGTAAAACATAATTAAACACATAAACAATTGAATTAAGTTCAAGCAAATCTAAGATCAATGATAATTATAAGATTGAAGATCAAATTTATTCACAAGTGTTTCTCATAATTTTTCTCTCTCAAGTATTGAGTTCTCTAAGTACAAACCCTAAAAACTCTGAATAATGACGTCCTCCTCTAGAAAATAACCTAAAAGACCTATTTATAGTAATTACAATTAAGTCCTAAACAAATTAAGAAAATTGATCGACAAACTTCACGAAAGCTCTCTACGACTCATAGTGTCTTCTACGGCTCATAGTCGGGGTTTCGCAGTCAGCTACTGAGATTTTGGACTTCTCTTCTATGTCACAACTTTACGATTCGTAAATTGATCTATGACTCGTACGACATGCTCATAGACTCAAATTCGTCAAATTATCCCTCACTGGACATCCTCACAAAACCAATCTATACGACTCATAGAATGCTCTACGACTCATCGCATGTCTTGTAGAGTTGATCTTCCGAAATCATCCCTCGCTGAAATTTATCACGAGACATCCTCTACGACTCATAGAATACTCTACGATCCGTAGAGGATCTCATAAATCATCAAAAACGAACAACTTCTACAATTTTTCTCCAAATCATGGCCAACCTGTAATCCTGCAAATTTAAACACAAAAACACATAAAACTAATAAATATCGCATTGAGAACATATAAAATCCTATGTTATAAGCATGAAAAGTGTCATATTTTGACAGCACATCAACACTCTCAATTTAAAATTGTTTCTTGTCCTCAAGCAACGACTCAATCTATATAGACAACATAGTAACACACAGATATCAACTCAATAGCATAAATCACATATATCTCAAACTCAGAAATCTACACCAACTTTTCAAAAGAGGATCAGATACCTATTAGGAAACCAGTACAAACTAGTGCATGTATAATACAACTGTGACAAGCAAGGGATTATCAGCACTCTACAATCACTTAACAAGTCAAATGCTAATAATACAACACAAGTGCCCTCACAAAAAGATGTTAGACCCCGTAAATATTTTAATTGACGTAAATTGTCACAATGGAAAATTTTGCAAATATTGTGTAATTGCACTTAAGTTA